>CM017328.1:2947937-3038550 GCA_006937295.1 Carpinus fangiana | reverse complement strand
ATATATATATGGATTTTTTTTTTTTTACTTTTTGAGAGAACTAGCTTCATATTCTAACATATTGTTCAATATTCTAACATATTGTTCAATGAACAATCTTCTAATAAAATGTCTACCATTTGCAAACAATCCCAACAAATTGATCCCATATACGGAAATGCCTGACTAGTTCTTCAAATGGGTCACCATGTTTCTCTCTAAAAATAATCAACTCCATCACACAAGACTCAACTCAATGGCCACATAAATATCCTCTAGAAAACTAATAGTGGTCCGCTTCTGGCTCTGCTGCAACTCTTATTCTCTGACCTATTTGTGTAAAAACCACAAGTTCCCAAATACATGATAAGTAATGGAAGCTATATTTATATGCAACCAGAGAAAAAGACTATGGAATTGCATACAAACTGCATTAAGAATGGGAGCATATACATATAAAGGACACGTTAATCTAATATGACCATCAAGAAACCAGACGCAATTTGTACCACTATAAATGGCTACCACGACATCCATTGACAACCTTCGACACCCAAAGAACGTGAATTCTTTAGAGTGATAGAGGATGTCAAGGATAGTCACATCATCAACCAGGTCTTCAGAGTTCATGACTTCACAAATTTAAAGGTTTGAACTCTTGGCTTCTAGGTCAAGAGTACATGAACTTTGGGCTGCCATAATTGCTTACTGTATTTTGCATACATCTGATACACATCTATACCTTTAAAGGACATTTTCTATAGCTCTGAATAAGCAGTGATAATCCTTCACTAATCTTCACAATAAGAAAATCAAGTAAAGCCCCAAAAGGCCACAACACACTTCTGTCAACAGCATAACCATGTCTTGTTCTCTGCACTCCATGCAACATTGCGTTTGAAAGGTATTTTCAGCTTCAAAAGACCACTTGACAACCTTTTTTTTCTAAGTAAATATCATTAAAAGCGTAAAGACACCCCTAAGCACACAAGAAGTATACAAAAGGAAACACCTAGCTAGAAGGATCCAAAAAGAACCAAGGAAATCACTATCAATAATCGATAAAGGATAAGCAGAAGTCCAAAAATACAAAGTTTTGAAGAACAAAGGTGTAATCTCCTCCAAAGGCATAAACATCTTTGAAAACTAAGACACGCTAAAGTGTATGTTTTTTGATGAATACTGAAGCGAGAATATTAATAACAGTTTCATGTACAAGCTTAGGAATTCATGAAAATACACCTATGAATGCAAAAAAACGTATATTAAATAATGTTGCACACAATACATGTACCCTGGTTAACCCACCCACATGGCAGAAACAGTCGTGACAGTTTTAAGTGCACAGAGACGCATAATGAGGCTCCTGAGAAGATTAGCTAAGACTGTTTATCACTTAAGTATGAGCTACAAGTATATGAAGAGAGAAATGAAATGAGAAAAATATACCAAGATGAAGTCATTAACAATAAGGATCTTCCTCAACATTGTGGAACAGGCAGTTGAAGAACATGACACAAAAAAATGTCTGCAAACCTGGATGGATCTTCAGACCACAATAATAGTGATCTAAACCCATCATACAACAAATTTATCTAAATTCAGAGGGAAAAGGTATTAAAAATCAAACTCCTTGTAATTTAATAGGACAGAATTTCAGTTCAATACTGTTGATTGAGATTTTATGTTTTGGTTCTAATAATCACAACACCCCCCCCCCCCTCCCCCACAAGAAAAGGGAAAAATACTCCAATTATTAAAACAAACAACAAATCAAATATTTATTTGACAACTAATCAGAAAAAAAAAAAAATGAAAATGAAATTTGAATCTATTAACTCTTTTAGAAAACTTCCAGACGCACGCACATGGAGAGACCATTTTAGAAACTTACAGAAACATCTTGAAATTCATCAAAATTGGTTGCCACTGTTTCCCACTGGTATGTTGCACTAGGAAGAACCTGGGAACCCTTTGTCTTTGCTTTCTTCACCTCAACTTTCCTTATCTCCCGATACAAACGATGACCAATTATAGGGTCATCTTCATACCTGCACTAACCATATTCACCAACTGATTAAACCCATGGTACACAACAATGCATAATACAGAAAAACCTTTCCACCAAAAAATTGAAAATCCTTCAACTCCTATGAAAGATACTTGGTGTATCTGTAATGCAATTTATGAAAATAATAACAAAGATATGCAAGCTATAAAACTTGATGGACGTGATTTATGAGAAGATTAAGTACATTACCAGTAAGAAATTCCTTGTGAATCACCCCCTACACGTTCTTTACGAAATGCTGAAAGCTGAACACCATGTTTAAGCGAGTTGTCAATATAGTTCCGGATGTCTTCTTGCTGCAAAAAGTCACTTAGATTCAATACTCACTAACTGTACAAAAGAAGCACAGAAGAAACACACAAAATTACTAACATATCCATTTTCAAGCTCTACAATCTATTGTTTGGGGGCAGTAACTTTTAGAAACAAAAGTTACTGGTTGGGCTTCTGTTTCTAGGGTTTGTTTTTTGGGGGCTGCTTATGAGCTTGGCGCCCTATACCTATTGTATTTGACGCGCCCTTTTGGGTTTTTTGGTATACAAAATTACTTATCCAAAAAAAACTTTTAGAAACAATAGTATGGTGCATGCTTGCTTATACATACACTAAAAGACATGCTTCTAAAAAGGGCACTATCTAGGCACAAAAAGGGCTTCTTCTTCCAATTAACTTGACTGTGAAGGCTATTTATCTTGCTTATTTTGGAAAAAGAACAAATTTTATTTAATAGTTGTGGCAAAGAAAAAGCACATAAAAGAATTCCTTAGAAAAGTGGTGGATGCCAAAAAAGAAATGGACATCAGTTAAATGGATAGATGTTAAGGAAAAACTTGAGTGAGCACTAGCGAGCATTAGAAGAATTAAAAAGACTAGAAAGTTTCAGACATACTGGCCCCAGATCAAAGAGTACCGAACTTTGACCATTTTGCATTGTTCATGAACAAATTCAATAACTGCAATCACATGGAAAAGGACCTAGATAGTTTATTTATGTGAAAAGATTTGTGTACTAAATGCAAGAAGTCAAGACTCAATGCTTTGTAGAACTAAACAAAGTTTTCCATATACTAGTCCAGCAAAATATGAATCAGGTGCCGCCGCTAATAGCGCATTAAAGGTCTTGGACTTGACATAACCCTTCAAACTTTCAAATAGAGATTTGGGTTTGAGTGAAATAAACACGAATACACTACTAAGAGCTATAAGACATAATCTTTATTAACGATGATACTACCTCAACACGAATGTCACATAGTGCTTTCAAGATGACCACACGAACCCCAGGATCGAGCATTTTATATACTTCAATCTCCACTCTAACAAATAAACATGATTTGACACATTAGAAACACACAAAAAAAAAATTCATATATTAGAGAAATTCATAGAAACAAGGTTACTCACCCATGAGAAGCAACAATGGGTAGATCCCCATCTGCAACCTACAATTAGGTACCAGCTCAAGTTAATTTTCAACAACCAAAATTCAAACAGGCCACAATGATGTCAATCATCAGTTAAACGAGTACAAGATCTAGTTACCCAATGCCACCAGTCTCTCAATTTTCTACATAAAACAGTGACCCAGGTATCACGTGTAAGTGCCATTCGCGTAACAGGAGGAATCGCCTATAAAGAGATAAATAAAAAGTTATGAGCAAAGCCAATTGCAGTAGCAAGTGACTATTATTAACAAAACAGAAATTTTCCAGCAGTGTTGGGCATTTACAAGGTTGTGCTGCATTATAATTGCCAGAGGAATGTATCTTACAATTTAATCAGCAACAGCTTTTAAAAACATATAATTCAAATTTGGACAGTAAATGGGAGAAACAATAATATTTGAGATCTATAAAGATGATGAGACAAAGCAATGCAAAAGCAATAGCTCAAAGTAAACAAGTCGTCTGGCTGGCCAATTCATCACATTAGATTATAAATATGTAATACTACAAGCTAAACAAGATTTAATTCTTTTGTGGATTAATCAGATTTTACAAACAAGGATAAAATTCAAAGTTTACAGAGAAGGTCAACCAACCACAGATACTTACATATCAAATGACTTTTCCGACAACAAAAGCTATATTGCATATATGCTGAATCAAACTTTGGCTTTACAAAGTAATAAACATTTTTTTTATAAGTACAAAGCAAGAAACATGCAGAATCAAACTTCTATCAGTAACATTAAAAATTATAACATTGCATTTAATACAGAAAAAAAGTTATAAAAAAAAAAACTTGCTGCATACTGTTAGTAGCACCATAGAATCTCCAAATAAAGTACTGGGATAAGTCAGCTTCACCTCCGCATTACAAGCAAGATTATGATTGTGTGAAAATTTCTTTTTACCTTTTTTGATTGGTCATAAGCACACGATGGTTTCTTTCCTTCCAAATTACCTAAAAGATGGCAAGAGGAGATATCTTCGAAAACTTGATCCAATGAACAAAAATAATGATCCTCCAAATAACTAAACAATCAACCAAATTGCTCAAGATGACCCAGGCAGCATTGAACCACACAAAATATACAGGTACTAATAATCCCATTGCTGATTTATCCTGTCTTACTTTTTTGATTGTTGTACAGAAACCTTAGAAGGTATGGGGGATTTTATATGATCACATATAGCAAGCCACTCCAAATTAATGAGCCTCCAAACAAAAGCCACGTGGGTAGAGTAACTTTTTCTCACTTTTTTCCCCCTTTTGGGATAACTTATATAATCACCAATCCAGGCCCCAAATAAGAATTTTGCAATGTCTGAAAAATAGAAATTGCAGCCTTACATTTATTAGAGCTGGCTATTTTTAGTAGATCCCAAACTTACAAGATGCCCTCAAAGATCCGTTCGTAGCCAAATTTATAATTACTTAAAATTCAGTGATAGTCTCATCAAAAGTAGAGGAATCAAAATGAGAAATGTCCCTCTATAAAAAAGAGCAAGTCCCTTCCCTTAAAATCTCACTTATTAATCTCTATAATGAAATTATGAGATGACACGTATACAATCTCAAAAGTACATGTTGCTCAAGATGACATCTAAATGATAGGATTTTTTTTTTCTTTTAACTTGTAAATAAAAAACCCAATTGTGTTAGGCAGCGTCAAGTTTAACCACCTCTTCCACTATGGACTACCTTATTCATTACTCCTTGAATACCATGATGGACATCAAACACTATTTCACCTAATGTATGATTAAGGAGCCAAAAATTCAGCTCCAACCCTTTATCTTTCCTCACAAAATCTCAATGAATCATACACTAAAAACCCGTGATCTTGTGACTTTGCAATAAGAGCAATTAGATCATAACCTTGAAACATATTGATCTCCTCTACCCCTCCAATGATGTATCTTCCTTCCAATTCCAAGATGCTTAACCTCTTCTCAAAAATCTCAAGCATGAAATCCAAACTAAATTTGCACTTAAGGAAGAGTTTGGTCAACAATCACCTATTCAAGACATTCTATTGATTAACAGTGCACTGTCTATCTCGAAGAAAATGAAACCAAATTTAACATGCTCCTAACAATTAAGAAGTACCAGACAACCAAGGGATTGGAGCAAGAGCATTTTAAAAAATATTTCAAAGAAGAAATACAGATTTCCTCTTGCCCTACACGTTTTACAAGCAGAAACTATCCAATTTTGTGCCAAAAGTTGCACACAGAAAAATAATAATAATAATAATAATAATACTTCCCTTCCCCTAGTGCATATTATTTTAGCGTAGTGTGAGTATATATATTATATAACCTAGAGAACATAGCAAGACCTAAAGGCACAACCCACACCCATGTGCTATAAACCAATAGCTAATTCATGCAGGTGCACTGCACATAGTGAGGATCCTACATGTCCAACAAAAACCTCAATAAGTTACAAATAAAGTAAGGAACACTAAGGATTGAGCAGCAATTTGTTATCAATTCAATCTTCAAACACATTGAAAGGCTTTGCTTGGATATTCTATTCAGCTCAACAAGCTTGAATCCCTACTACTTGAAGCCTATGATAAACACTATAAACTCTTTTTTCTGCATCTCCTTTGAACTTAGAAATATGCAGCTAAAATGATGATTTAAGTTTGAAAGGGAAAAAATACACTGCTTAAAATGTTGGGTTTGATTTCATCCCTACCACTTGGAGTCTATGATAAACACTATAAACTACTTTTCTGCCTATCCTTTGAGCTTAGAAATATGCAGCTAAAATGATGATTTAAGTTTGAAAGGGAAAAAAATGCACTGCTTAAACTCTGCCGAAAATTTTACAAGAATAAGGTGGGAAGAATAAAACAGCAGTAGCTCTATGAGTAACAATCTGAACTGGACTGGTAGTATCCGAATTAAGGTATAAGTACTGTTACATGCTACTAAGGCATTTGAATTTCTTGCAAAAACACTTCCAAACTTAATAAAAGAAAGTAAAATAGCCCACATTGGCTACAAATAATTTCCCTGTTATAGTTTAGCAGTCAACTTGAATTGCATAAACTAAGATAACACCACTCCCACCACAAGCTGGTAAACTAAAAGAACACATAACTAAGCTTGAAAGAAGTAAACATAAATAGCAATGTGCAACAATCATGAAAACACAAGCAAAGCGAAGTGCACAATTATATACAAAAACGCTAAAACACACAAACTTCATGCTTCAAAATCAAAGCACCAACCTTCAATAAAGGTATATGTATGTCACTCAAAGTGTCGTTTGGGGTAATCAAAGCCGTCTCGAACTCCTCGGCCGAGAACTCCGCCGTGATATTCAGAAGAGGCCTAAATACCTGCAGCACAGAATACGCAAAAGAATAACATCAAACCTAAACCCCGAAGCACAAAACGAAACATATCCGCATCAAAGATCACAGCTTGCGAAGCTCACATGCAAGAAATTGAGTACGGAAGCCAGCTCCCACATCGACCGGATGGTCCACCGGGGCAATTGCGACGGCGGGGGCGGCCCCAAGAGCGGCGTGACGATCTTGCTGCATTGCTCCTTCTGCTGCGGCGACTCGTCCTGTCGCTGCTCCTTCTTCTTCGGCTTACTCGCGGGCGCAGGAGCCGCCGCGGCGTGGAGCCGAGCCGCGGCACGAATGGTGCACGCGCGCGATGGGCGGTTACTTCTATTGACGGGAGGGGGCGGGGCGGCGTCGTTTTGAGGGGCTGGAGTGTCGTTAGCGGAATCGGGGTTTAGGGTGTGGTTGTTGGGCGAGGAGGGCCGGTCGTTGGGGATCGGAGGAGGGGAGGGCTCTGGGGACATGGTTTTGGTGGAGATCAAGCGGGTAGAGGGGAGTTATGGTGGGATTACACGTAGGGGATCATGGGTTGGCATGTAGGGGAAAAGAGAGGGTCTTCTTCTTGTTATTGAGTGAGGAAGAGAAGGAATAGGAGAAGAGAGAGATAGAGAGGGGGATGGAGGACCAAAGGTCCAAACCATCATTCAAATGGGTTTCTCTGAAATGTCTATCTATGGACTATTTGTTTGTGTTTTGCGTTTTTGTGTTGTGTTTTGTGTTTTTCCTTTTGCATATGTGAGATAGTAGAGAGGACAGAAGAGGAGGGGGAGTAAAGGGGGAAGAAAGAGGGCCAGTCCCTGGAATTTGGTGAGAGGTTGGATTTTTATTTTTTTATTTATTTATTTTAACCTTAGGTTTTTTTTTTTTTTTTTTTTTTCTTCCCCTTTTTCAGGTTGTAATGTTTTGATTACTTATTGGTTTTGTTTTTATTTATCTGGGTTGACCTATTAAAACAAAAAACAAAAAAAACAAAAAAACAAAAATGAGGGTTTTGTAAAGGAGTTATGGCTTTTATAGATGCCTCATCATTTAATATTCTAAATAATTTGCACTAGTGTATATCGTTAAATGCAACAAAACAAAATCTAAATTATAAAATAAGTCTTTTTCATTTTATTAGAAATACAGAAAACCATGTTCCGTTTTAACTTGTGCTCGTAATTGTTTACTAGTTGTTTGACATATTGTGAATGATTTTGGTTAACTTAAGGAAGAGTAATGTCGTATCTCATACTACTATCTTGTTATGCTAATTCAAATTATTCAACCATAATTTAAATTTGAAATCAAATTTTATGTATCATATTCCTCTCATTATCTGACTTTCAGCCACAACCTTGGCAAACTCAAATAGCGACTGCTCATTCATCCCCTCATCCTTCCTTTGCCATTGCCATTGCCATTGCCTGCATTAACTCTCTGACCCCCATCTTTGGTACACAAAATATGCAAACAAAAACAAAATAAAATTGCACATTGTGGGTTGTGAGATGAGCATAAGATGGAACTTAAGTGAAGTGGAAGGCATCTTGATCTTCTGGTGTATTTATTTCCATCCAAATCAACTTCCATCATTAAATTGCAGTAAAAATAGAAAAAATACCTTTTTCAGTAGTTTTCTTGTGGTGAACAGAGCACGCATTAAAGAAAAGCAGGGGAGTTGGACTTCCACTTCCACCACCCCTCTGCCAGCAGAAGCTTAGTTGATTCCTGACATTTACTTTCACCCCTCTTATGTTTTCCTTTTTGTCTAGCTATCTGCCTCTTGCCTGCTACTCCAACTATCACAAATATATCTTTCATTTCAATTTTTAGAAGTTTAGATTGATTTATTAATGCCTTTTATCCTTATAGTTTCTTTATTTAGAAGTTTAACCCAAAAATAAAAACAAATGACATGGATTGATTGATTGATTCGATCATCTCTCATTTGGTCGAAGGGGATGATCAAGCCACTCTGTTTTTTTTTCTTCTTATATATGTAATACACTAATACGTATCATAATATGATTATGATTAATATTGATGTGACATTTGATGGGTTTTTAAAAAATAAAAAATAAAAAATTGATATTGCATCTATAGGCCCAGGCTTGAAACGTAAATTTGGGCTCTGATGGGCAACCTATGGCTAAATTTGGGCCTTCTTATCATACTACCAGTTAAGGACCCAACCTAGCCTGACCCGATCAGCAGTCAGTCTTGGAGTTTCTCAAAGAACTTTTTCCTTCCTCTTATTGTTTTACTTTTTTTGTTTTTTAGGGTAAATGTAAAATAAATTATTGAATAAACATGCATTTTGCGACCACTTTCTGATTTTTTTTAAATTTGAATTTACCCGTTTTACTTTTGTAGCAGATTTGAAATGGGTCATTCCATTCCATGTGTTTTTCGTCTAACAAAGTAACACCCGTTAAGCAATATCAACATTTTTTTGTTATATTATATTAAAATAATAATTATTTATTTTTTAAATACTAAAAATTAAAAATTTAAACAAAAGGCTCCAATTGCCCTAAAAACTGTCATATTTTATTAGCACTTAACATTTCTAGAAACTGTCTTAGGGACCATGACGTCACATACCATATGTCGTCAACTCATGTAAGAAACACTAGAGTACTTAGGTTTAAATAATTAATATTTATGATGCCTTTGAAAATTCACAATGAGTAATCATAAATTTACGACAGAGTGCTGCTAATAGTATTACAGTTTTTTTAGAATTTATAGGAGTATTTTTGTTTTATTGATAAATATATAAGAGTATTTTTATCTTTTTACTAGCCNCGTTAAGCAATATCAACATTTTTTTGTTATATTATATTAAAATAATAATTATTTATTTTTTAAATACTAAAAATTAAAAATTTAAACAAAAGGCTCCAATTGCCCTAAAAACTGTCATATTTTATTAGCACTTAACATTTCTAGAAACTGTCTTAGGGACCATGACGTCACATACCATATGTCATCAACTCATGTAAGAAACACTAGAGTACTTAGGTTTAAATAATTAATATTTATGATGCCTTTGAAAATTCACAATGAGTAATCATAAATTTACAACAGAGTGCTGCTAATAGTATTACAGTTTTTTTAGAATTTATAGGAGTATTTTTATTTTATTGATAAATATATAAGAGTATTTTTATCTTTTTACTAGTCTTAAGATAGATATTAACAATATTTTAATAGTTTAGAAAAAACATTATCACAATTTGAAAAATTAAGAGAAACATTATAAATTGAATGATAATTTAAAAGGGGTACATAGTCACTTTACCTTAATTTTTTTTTTTTTTTTTTTTATATCAGGGAATCTCTCTAAGGTAAGACCCTTTCGGACCCATCATTACAGAATAAACACCGGTTCGGTGTACTGCACCCTCGAAAGTTTTCTTACACGGAATTGGTTAAATCGTTAACTTTTTACCAAGGAGTGTGATTCCAAAAAATTGTTTACACCCATAAAGTATTAAACCTTAAATATTAAAAAAAGTAAATCCCAAAACCAAGACCTCCACCACATAAGCCAACAATTTCAGGTCTTGCCTTAAATTTTTTTTACTCGTATTGTATTAGATAACATTTATGCGGACAGCCACTAAATGTTTTTTTACCATAATGAAGAAAGTCAACTTCATTGTCTTCATGAGATATGACTTTCCAATACGAATTGTTGACTTAAACCTTATCTCATAATTTATCCCACCGTTCCACCTTGACTTTCAAGAATGTTGCGATACTATTTGACATCATTTTATGTAAACAACATCTAGAAGATATGAACTTCAAAGAGGAGTAGAAACTGTCTCTCTCTCTCTCTGTGTCTCCCTCTATAGGGTAAAAAACTAATTAAAGAAAAGTAAAAAGTGAAAACGAGAGTGAGAGTGACGTCATTAGTAAAGTACTCCCTTATGTCAATGACCATAATATGGTGGGTAACTTCCATTTTGATTAAGATTCTTCATCTAGGAATGACTATATATAGAGGCTAAGCTTAACAAGTTAGGCCACCAATAATTCCCTTTCTATCAAAGAACCACTAATTGCCCCCTTTGTTCCCTTCTAAAGCCAATTTTTTTGGCAACACTTTCTTTCTTCGTTGGTGGTGAAGCATGCAAAAGCAGCAACACAAGGATATCAAAGATGAGGGGATGGTGGAGCTCTGTCGCAAGAGAGATGACACTGGGTGTCACGAAGATTGTACGTTGAGATTTGCTATTATTATTTTTTATCTTTCATCCATCTCTTTTATAAATTTATCATTAAATCTATGTATCCTATAGATTTAATGGTGAATTTAGAAAGATAAACGGAAGATGAAAAAATAGCATTTCTCTTGTACGTAACGTTAACACTCCTTGTCATCTCTTTTGGACAGAACTCCCCCCGATCCCTCCCTATTGACCTCTCTTTCTCCCACAATCAACAACTTGCTTGCTTTACAAAAGGTGAAAAAATAGCATTTCTTTTGCACATAACACTCTTTGTTATTATTTTTGGACAAAACTCCCCCCGCTTCCTCCCTATTGACCTTTCTCTCTCACATAGCCAACGGCTTGCTTGCTTTATTTACATGGGTTACATAATATAAGGTAAAGATACGATTTGACTCAACACCCCAGTGTTTCTTATTTTACTTTAGCCCATCAAACAATTTCAATACAATTCAACCTCTCTCAAGTTAAATTCTTAATTCCGTCTCTCAAATACATAGTTTTGTAATTCTATATAACTCATTATTTGTTAAACTAATAATTAAGTGATTAAATTCATCTCTTCCTATCAGTTTAAGTTTTTTGGATAACTGGTAATTTAACATTATTTAATTAATGAAAATAACGAGAGAATTAGATTAACAAACTAAATTTGTATCTCGGGAGGCCTAGGCTCACATAACATTTAAATTCTACAATAAAATAATCTATTTATTGTTGAAGGGAGACACAACAGAGGAGCAAATAAAGGAGACAAGGTCAAGGAGAAGGAATGAGATTGCCTGTCAACACTCACTATAAGAAGTCGGACAACGCGCTCACGAGTAAAAACTCATTAGAGGAGTGGGACGAGCTCTTTAATTAGTGAAAGTGATTATCACTTTTCCTCTCAAGTCGTTCATTATTTTATTATTGTTATTAGTAGAGACCGATTCAGAAAGTTGAATGGGGAGGGACCAAAATATATAAATTTTTTTGAGGTAGGGTCATGACCTATAATTTTTTTTATTTTTTTTTTCAACACCTAATTTTTTTTTGGGGGGGGGGGGGGGGGGAATTGGGGAGAGGCTATGGCCATCCCCTGTCCCCATATGAATATGACTCTGGTTATTAGTTTTGTATTAATATATAAATAATCTAATTTGTACTTTTTCATTCATTCAATGTTCATAGTAATAGTATTCTTATAATCTGGCCCTATTATTTGCTCTGTTACCGACGGTAGCCCCTTCTAATGATTCATAATTCTTTATCTCAATAATTTACAAAGTTTATTCGTGATGGAGTTATCATAATCTTTGAGTCTTTATTCTATATAGAATAAAATCAAGAATCATGTAAAAAAAAATAAAATTAAGAATCATAATTGATAATTATACAGTCAACCTTTTAATAATTTATGATATATTCAACAGTGTTTAGTAATTATACTTGACACTTTTTTTCCTAGTTGATGGTTAATGTTTTTGAGGAGGTTATAATATCTAGAGCCAAGCTGATGCTGTACTGTGTGGAAGAAGATTTGTAATGAGTCAAAGATTTGGCTCACAAGAACCAATAATTGGACCAGTGAAGCATCATCAATTCATATGTCAACTCAAACAAAGTATTGTACGTGAGCCTTTGTTGATGAGGAAGAAAAGCAGAATTAAGTTTTTGAAAAAGTAAAAAAGAATTACAGAATTATGAGTGAGATGGCCCAATAGAAATGATAAACTAATAAGAAAAAATAATTTTTTTTTTCATTTAATTAATATTCTAATTATATTGTCCCAAATTGCTTGAAAATTTTGATTTGGTTATAATTGATACAATTCCTGATATCTTCATTCATATATAAAATGTAAATGAAAGTAACATGTATCTTCTTAGGGGTGAAAATAACCACCCGCTAACCATTTTTAAAGGTGGTTAAGAAAAATCGCTAATCGCCTAGTCGGTTATGATTAGCGGTTTTAGATTTTTTCAAAATCGCTAACTGTTAACCAATAACCACCCATATATATACACATATGAAACGATGTCTTTTTTGTGTTTAAAATTTTAAATATATATATAAAAATATATAAAAATTTAAAAACAATGATGTATGTAATATGATATTATCGTATTACCATAGAAACGACATCAGTTATTAGAGTTACTAATCGCTAACCGCCTAGGCAGTTATGGTTAGATGTTAGTGAATTTTATAAACCGTCTAGGCCGTAACGATTAGAGATTTTAATCAATAACCGCTAACCATAACAGCCTTTTCACTCCTATATAATCTTCTGATGATAAATTTGAAAGGAGCTCTTTTCCTGCATTCATTTCTTCATGCTCTGCAGTGTTTTGCACAATTGAAATAAAAAGGATTCAACTCATCTAAAAGCAACTTGAATTCACTTTATTAGGACTCATGGTGTACGCTAAATAGAAAAAGGAAAGGTTAAGTAGTACAAAAGTCTCACGCCATTACAACAGAACACCCTCTCTGTACTGTCTAAATGACATGCAGAGAATGCAATCTACTGCACAAAACCCAGCAAAAGCAGCAATAAGGAAGAGAATAGGAGCACAAAGTTGTTAAATGGGTTAGTCAACTGGCTTGCAGGAGATTTAGCGGGAGAAGGAACTGGGCCAGGGCTTCCAACAGGAGTGACATTTTCCTTTGAGCAATTGTAGTTACAACGGCTAGATCGAACAACTCTGTACACACCGCTGCTGGCAAGGATAAAAACATCCTTGCGGTTGTCCTCCCCGAATGAGTATATATAACCTAAAGCTGCAAGAGAAGTTCCTGGCACAGAGCTACATTGTATGGGAGAGTCACTTGCACAGCTGAAAGGAATTTCACTGCTGGTAAAGTTCCCACTGTTTTCTGGATTCTCTGTGCCAGCCCATAGGGCAGTTGCATACAAATCTGCGTACAGGTACCTGAAAATTGAGATCCAGGGCTTGTTAGGAATGATCAATAGTATTGCAAATGTCATAATGGCAGTCCCAAGAAAGAATCTTCATTCTATTTTGGTTGATGATTAAAAATTTTGTATTTGACAGTGTCATTACTCTTATGAGGATCTTCAACTTGCCATATCTAGAAAGAATGACTACATGCAGAGATGGACAGATGGAGGGGTCGGTAGGCTTGACCCCTGTGGCCTATTGGCCTCTTTAGACCCAAAGATTTTTCTAATTTGAATAATTTTTCTATGAAAATCAAACAGGGTTTTAAAGTCGATTGATGATTCTACAATACGAACTACATTATCATTTGTGTATCAGCGTATGTAACTTAAGGCACAAAATCAAAAGAACTTAAGATAAATTAAAACAATCAAACAGAGTCGTAAGTCAATTGATTACTTACTACAATGCCTTCAAATTGTTATTTGATAAGAATTATTGGCTCCGTCCCTGACTACAAGTCTCATCCATGGTAAGAGAAAGATGAAAAAAAGCTTAATTACCTTCCATACATGCAAGGATCAGTCATAGACCGATAGAAATAGCCCCCTGTGATTGATGCTGATCCTTCCTTCTTATTTACATCGGAGTGGGAATATCCCATTACCGGCAATATTGGGCTTATGGAACTTGAAGATGTATTTCCACCAGGCGACTCTGGAGGAATGTAAGGAAGGGGGCCCTCATAAACTCGCCAACCATAGTTTCCATCCTTGGTGATCATATTCACCTCTTCATATCGATCCTGTAGGCAATAGAAAATGTCAAACATGTTCAGAAATTAGCGGTGATTTCTTGTGCTGTTTCTTATTGCGTGGCCTTTGAGGAACAGGCGAGTAAAAAACGAAACAAAGATGCATAAGCATAATCATAGCAAAAAGAAGTGAAGCAACCCGTGAAATTTGAAATGCCCCTACTCTAAACCACTATAAATTCTGTTTGAAACACAATGGACTCACTCCAATTCTACCTAGAACCTAAGGGATTACAGATTTATGGGTAACCAAATGCCCACTAGAGGATACAAAAAAGATAAAAAATTGCTAAGATCATAGTAACAGCATTAAGTAATCTTTATAGATGAGAGTAAGTCATGTTCTGCAGGCACTGAAATCAATCAAGGGTAGTTTTTACAAAAAAAGCCAGCTGCAAAAGAATAGCTCCACTGGTGGAGTGAAAGGCCAAGCAGGGGATTTTCAAAATTTTATCTGCTTTTCCTTTGTTCCGAAAGGTTCCTCTCCATTGCACATTTAATCAAATAGACTCTAAAAAAAATATTTGAATATTTTGAGTGACAAATTCAATATAAAAATGTCTCTCAAAGATACAATTGTTGCTATGTTGCTTACTAGATGATTAAAGAATGATTGACATATAACACATGGGTGAACATGAAAGAAGAAACTTCGGTCTATTGGGGTTCATTTAGTTGCAGAATCCATAACTGCTTTAAGGGCTACCATTTTTGCTAAAGAACTGGGGTGGCCAAGGTGGAACTAGAAGACAACGTTTTACAAGTGGACAGTGGTGTAGGCATTATGTAAGGATGTCAAAAATTGGTGTCGTTATGGCTAATTAATTGACAATGTCAATATAGTGCTGAAGGCTTTACAACGGTGGGGGGAGTCTCATATCAGAAGGGAAGCGAACAGAGCAGCCCATAAGCTAGCAAATAATGTGCTTTCTCTCTCATTGATGAAGTGGTCCATATAGAGGAAGCTCCTCAGTGTTTTAATGACATTATAGTAGTTCAATGTATTGTTCAAGTTTTTTCTCATCAATGAATTAAATGTGAGACTGATTTTATATTAAAAAAAAAAAGCAGGCTGTCTAGGTTAAATATTGGTAGCACAGTAACGTCCAGTTAAAGACTATATGAAGGGAAATTTCTCAAACCTGCCCAACATCTGCACACATGAAGTAGGAAGGCCTTTCTGAATCAAAACTACAGCGCCAAGGATTTCTTAATCCATAAGCCCATATTTCAGGCTGCAATTGTGTATCTTCCTTGTAAGGATTATCTTTGGGGATGGAATAGTTTCCCCAAAGACCAAGTTGATTAATTTCTTCTGTACCTGAAAAAGACATTGCAAGGGACAAGAGTGAGACAAAAATGGTGAACTACTAGAACTATGGAAGTAAACCAACCCCGTATTCACACTGCTTCTGTAAGGAAAATTCATGTCTAGGGCCAACATATATATAGTCTGATTTCAAATATGAAAAAGGCAGCAGATTGGTTTTACCAACAGAAATCAATTAACAAGCTATATGCACAAACATTCTTTGCCGATACTCACTTGGTATGTTATTTACATCAAGCCTCATAATCTTCCCAAGCAATGATTTCTTGTTTTGGGCAAAATTGTAAGGATCACCTGTACCACCACCATCTCCCGTCATTAAGTATAAATACCCATCTGCAGGTCCAAAGAGTATCTGCCCTCCATGATGAGATGTAAATGGAAGGCCCATTGTAAATATCCTCCTCACTTCTGTTGGTTTGGCACTTGTTGCCTGGAAAAAGATCGAGTCATTCAGAACCATTTGGGATTAATTACTGACTGAAAAGTTTTGAGTGCAGAGACTGTACCAAAGGAGGGGATGAGGTACCATTAACAGTATACTCTGCAATAACAGTTTGGTATTGGCATGGCTGGGCACCATTTTCAGGTTTTAGCTGTGAAGGGTCACAATTAACGTCTGAGTTACATGAACATCTTCCTGTACATCCTGGCCACTTAACCTTATCACAATTGAAGGAAGCAAAGAATCGCCCATTTTGTGCAAAGTTCGGATGAAATGCTATACCCATCATTCCAAATTGAGTATCCAAATATACTTCATCAGTTAGGTCTACAAATGGATTGGATTCATCAAGGTGCATTGTACCTCCCACTCCCTGATCAGGAATAGTTGCCAACCAAATCTTTCCTTGTTGGTTAGCAAAAAATGCACGGTTTGACCCATCAGGATGAGCAACCATGTTAAGGTAAGATCCATTCACTATTTTCTCAAGGCACAGGCCATGTGGGGCGCTAGGAGTTCCAGTGTTATTTAGTGTAACAGGTTGACCATCAAAACATACTGATCCATCCATGGACGCTCCACCAAATGCATTGCAGAAATCAGTTTTTGACTGCCAGTATTCAGTCAGTTTGCTAATATTGGAATTGCTTGGTAATCCAGCTTGACCTTTTAGTGAAGGGGCAAAGGGAGAATTCAAGAAAGACACGTTTTGGCATGTATCCCATACACTGGAGCAGAAGTTATTGGCTGCTTGCCTAGATTGGGAAGAATTTGCTGAAACAGTGGAGTTGCAAAGTACAGGAACTGGCCGGGGTGTAGAATCAACTGTAAATAGCTCAGCCGAAAATGGATCGCATCTCTATAAGCCACGGTAACAAAGAAATGAAGCACATCATAAATATTCGTTTCAAAAGAAAATGATTGACACATATGGCAACAAAGAGAAGACTCACAGGAAAATCAATTAGCATATTTACTTGCTTATTTGTTTTGCAATAAGTATGACTTTATTATGAATGATAACTTCTATTAATTTTCTTCTTTTTTTTGGATAAGTGACTTCTTCTATTCATCCAAATGACAACTTATAAATTGCACATGAAACAGAAACAGATAGATCAATGACAAATGGTTATGCAGAAAACAACTTGTAAATAGGAGCGGTATGTATTTAATTAAGGATGAAATGTGAGACATTTTATCAATAGAAGGCCAGACACGTCCCACTCGGCTTCCACAAAATTCTAAAAATCACCATCTAAAAAGCATTAACAAGCGGAATTTTATTTATTTTTTAATCAAAAGAACTTCTTACCGCGCAAAGTATTGATGTCATAATAGAAGCACAACTAGGATCAGAGATTTTCATTGCTTGGAATTGCTTCTGTAATTGTAAATCTTCTGTTGAGTTGCAGCAGGTGCTCCCATTGTAAGGACAAAACTTCAGTGTGGTGTTTAGGGTATACGGTGCCACTAAACCAATTAAATCAGTAGAAATGACAAGTCAATTCAGAATTGAGATACATACCGAAGTATAAGGCACTGAAATCTAAAATTAGAAATTGAAGCCTAAAAAAAAAAAAAAGGTACAAGAGGGAAGCCCACCTGAATCTATGCATAATGGACTTGAAAAGGAAGGATCAAAAAGCAGCAGCAAGCTACAAAACAGGAGGGTACTGGCAAGAACGCGTGCCATCTCAGCGGACAGAGAGAAAAAAAGCAGATATTCTTCTATAACATCTCTCTCTCGAATCTGTCGCAGGAGAGTCTAAAGCACCAATAGTACGAGACTAATTTCCAGGAATCAGTGGAGATTATATACGAAGAGAAGACTCTCTGGCAGTTGAACGTGAATACGTGATGCCCATTTCAAATTATCTGACTTTCAGTTAACGTCTACCATTGGCCCACCTTCATCTTCTATCTGTCTCTCTTGAATATCCAACTTATTTATTTCAGCTGAAGGGTCTTCATTTTCAGCTCTCTCTCTGGCGACTGCAGATTCCAGGAGAAAAGTTCCTTTAAATCCCCCTCTCTTACTAGAGCCATTTGAGAGATTTCTTTTCAACTCCGTGAAAAGAAGAATACCCTTTAAATTAAGGATTTGATGGAGCAACTGGGCCCAGAAAAGGATTGAGGCAGCAACTGGGACAGTGTATACAGTTGACTTTCACAAATTCTTTATTCAGAATACTTAAATTTCCATGGGGGTAGTTAGAAAGAAATCCACTGGCTTTCCCACAAACACAACTTGGACAGATATTGGTTGGTTCAGTGTGCCCTGCGGGCACATTGATTGCCCTCGTGGATCCAATGTTTCGGACCAAAACCAAGACAAGCCTAAAAACATGACTAATATTCAAATATGAATGAACACCCACTTGCATTTCCATCAGATGGTGACCACGACATTTATAGCATTCAACCGAACAAAGATTTGATTAGACATATTGAAGCTTTATCTAAAAATAGAGCTCATCTAGATAAATATAAGAGATGAGACACCACATGGCCGTCATCAATGATGGGTCAAGGTCTATAGCAGTTGTTTGGTGAAAAGCGGCTGTAATTGTTGAAAATGGAGTCACAGAGTGAACCCACTCTCACTAGGCCTCGCAGCCCCTCTCCAATCCCAACATCGATGCTTCTTGGCTTGATTTGCTTCCAGAGAACTGTTTTCTGCAACCATAACAAACAACCCAAGTGGGTTTTCCAATCCGATTCATGTAGAATTGACAGAGAGGAGCTTGGATTCTGGAAGAACAGGGATTACTTTGTAGTTTGTCGTAGATGTGGAACTTCCTGTTTCTGCTGATCTGTTTATGAAAAAGTCAATGCAATGATTTTGCGGAAAAATCCTGTGTCTTACGGACGAGTAATGCCGAAAATTACTTTTTTCTTGACAAATGGGGAAAAAAAATTCATTGAAACTATCAATATTGTTGGTAATAATTATAAAATACAAATATAATTTGTTGCATTGCTTTAAAAAAAAAAAAAAAAAAAAATCAAAATCCGTCCCCACTTGTAGTTTCCTTTCCAAAAATTGCCCCAAAGGGCACAAGGCAGAAGATCAAGCTTCAAGAATTCGATTATCTAGGATGGTGGTTCAATATCTTAAAAAAATTCTTAAAATTATTAGGCATGTATTAAGGTGTGAATTTGAATCTTCAACAATAAAAAATTTTCCTATGTGACTCTCAGCGGATAGATGTTATTATAGTCACGTTCAGGTAGAATAGCCACAATTCATCTCCATGGCTTACCTTATTTTAATAGAAAAAAATAATAATCAAGGATTACAAAATTAATTAATTTCATGTTTTATATAAGCAAAAACCTTGCATTTGTTGAAAAAGAAAATGATATGAGGTTGCTATTAAAAATAATGGTAAAATACCTTTGTAATACATGTGGTTCGCACTAAAATCAAATAGTCACCTAAGTTTTTAAAAATATCACAAATGGTACATATTGTAAGTAAATAATCCCATTTGGTACTATCGTCAAAATTCTGTTTGGTTTTTAACGGAACAATACGTCACCCTTACACGTGACGTGGTACCAAATGAGATTATTTACTTACAACGAAATAAGTAAGTATTTTAAATTCTGTTTCGTTGTAATTGACGTGGTACCTGAGTCAATTACAACGAAATGGTAGTTTGAGAGAGTAAGTATCACAAAATGATAGTTTTAAGGTGTTTTTGCAAATGATAGTCCAAGGCAATATAGACATTTCAAGCATGGCTAACAATTTTTGATAGGAATGGTCTAACTCATTTAATTAAATGAGTTATGTTTTGATTGAACTTATATAATCGCATATTCATACATTGATACAATTTGGATCCGGTATGCGTCATTTAATAATGATAATTTTTTGCACAACTTATGAATCTAATATAAACCCTATACGAAGTTACCAAGAATTAGGGTTGAGGCCCGAATCTAATTCGTTTAATTAAATAATAATGAAAAAACATTTTCGCATATCGTCATTGCATGCGCAAGGGTTGTCCCCTTCGCTTGTAATTAATTAATTAAAATCGATCTACTGGAAGAAAAAAAAAAAAAAATAACGAATAACGAATAACGTTGACCCCAACACCATTTGCCCACGTTTTCTAATCTTAAAATATAAAATAAAATGACATTGTCAAAAAGTTTAGTGGTTCTATTTACAAAAGTCTATTCACCATGATAATATCCGACGACAACACAATATATGTATTTATTGTGTGACTTTATTTTATTTTATCAATATTTAAAGAGATGTGATGCAGTTACACTTAATAAAGATTCAGTTTTTTTTATACGTGTTATTTAAAAAATTAAAAAAAAATAATAAAATTAAATTAAATTTAAAATACAAAACTTTAATTTGTATTTTTATTTGTTAAATGACATGTAAGAGATAAATTGAGTCTTTATTAAATCTATGTTGTAACTTTAACATTTCTCATATTTAAAAGTCTTTGTAGATAAAAATGTAAAAAAATTATAGATTTATTACAACAACTAGATTAGTTTGCGTTAATATATAAAGGGGTACGTTGACAAAAAGAAAGTTTGCTTTAAATGCTAAGTGCCTACGACTAATAAGTGTTTATGCTAAGTGCCTATCACTATCGGTGGCATTCTACTCCATCTTGTATTGATGGTATCATCAGAAAGGAGGAGATTACCCTTCTTTCATGATTTGGTCACTTTGAGCTTTAATAAGATTCATCATTCTTCTTAAAAAAAAAATAAAAAAAATAACAAGTTATACAATCACGGTTGCACCTACCAATAGCCTTTTTTTTTTAATTCAAATAAGAAAAAGCGGGTTACATGGGATCGAACTACATAGGGGTAGACACCCCAACAACAAAGCCTAAATAGAATAGTAACAAAGTCTAAGCAATAACCTATCAATAGCCTTAATTCTAAAATTTTATTTTTCGATTAGATATATTCTTTAAAATAAATTTTTTACCCTTTAATTTTATTTTTTAAATTGCCGCTTTTTTTGGCTAGTTTGCAATATGTTTTAAGAATAGTGTTTTTTTTCCCCTTCAAATTTTGGTCCAAAAAAATTATTCTAACTCAACTTATAGAAGTGATATGTGTTCTTTAGTAGGTTAAAAGCACGTACTATTTTAATTCGATTCTATTAATATTATTAAATGAATATGTGTTAAAAAAAATACATGATAATTATATAAACTAAAATTAAAATAAATTCATCCAATTCAATTCATGTTTTAACATGTGCTCCGATGTATTTTTTTGGGATTTTCAAATTTCTTTTATTTAGCAGAAGGAAAACTAGAACTCAATTGGGAATTTGGGAAGCTAAAAGGATTAATAGAAGTGTAAACTTCTGTGCCCAATCAGTACGTGACACGTTGGGTGCAGCTAGATCTTACTCTGGTAGCATTCCATTTTTCTCCCCTTTTACTTTCTTTTCCCTTAGCTAGCGGAAAGATCCTCCCCTTCCTGTTGTTTCATGTAGTTTGTTGTCTTGCAGTGTTCTTTTTATATATATTTATGTATGTATCATATAATTTATCGTGCTTCCCATCAAAGAAGGAAACAGTCAATCGATGACAACAGTCTAACCACAATATCAATGTGTTAAAGCATCAGCTACTCTATTCTATTACTTTCTCGAGATACATTATTAATTCCCACATACTAAATTTAATTAATATTTTGTGAATATCTTGTTGCATTCAGCTAATAAACCATTAAGCATATTCCCACGCATTAAGAATTTGCAGTGTTGGGGTGAAAATCTCTCCTAGTGGGCCTTTTTTTTTTTTTTTTTTTTTTTTTATTTTTAATTTTTAATTTTTTTTTACACTTATTTATCACATGACATTATCCATTCACCTAATGACACGTCCTTTTTTTTTTCTTTTCTTTTTTTTTTTTTTTTTTGCATTTTTGGATAAAATGAGGAAAAGAAAGGAGAAGGGCTCTCTTCGTTTTTATTCTTCTTCCTCCCCACACACCTTACTCTCCGAAGGGGCTCCAATATCTCTCTCTCTCTAGAAAGTCTCTCTCTCACATCTCTTTGAGATTCGCTCTTTCCTCCTACCTTATCCCTTTCTCATACCTCTCGCACACACTGGTTTGTAAAACATAAAAGTAATTTTCACAAATTTATATGTTAACTTAAGCATCAAAAGTCTTTAGCCTTAACCGAAGACCCTTTGACATTTTTTTTATTTTGCAGGAATTTCATTGCCGTACAGAAGGTCCTTCAAAGCTTAGCCATCAAAAAATCGCTAGGTAGCAAATTCTCGGAGATGAAAAAACTCCAACATGAAGCAACTTGCCTCGTCTGATGAGGCTGACATATCTTAGATATCTTTCATGTGCAATGCGTAGAAGTTGCAGAAAATCTATAAGAACAACAGATCAACAGATACTTCCATTGTAAGAACAGATGTCCATAGGAGTCTCTGGCTTAGAAGGAAACCCTGTCCATTAAAGGCAAAGCAATTGCTACAGAAGGGTTGGACTTGGGTTCTAGTTGAAATTTAACCCGTTAAGATTGGAACATGTGTTCCATAATAAGACACAAAAAACACGTGTCCAAATCCCAATGGGTTAGAACTGGACTCAAGCCAAATAATCCAATTCACAACTTTGTGAACAAACAGAAACTAAGCTAACTGAAGTGAACTCGATCGTTAGGCTCCAATTCCATCCCAAATTTTCTCATCCCCTGAAACAACAAAAAATGCTTCCTTGCGACAACCCATTTTAGAATACCCACCAATCAACGATTTCCACGAGACCAAAGTCCTTTTCTAAAATCTCATCAAACACCTTCCAGGCACATCGAATCAACCCACAAACAAAATACACACTAGTAAGGGCGTTTTGCACGATATCTTGAGATCCGATTCCCAGTTTAATGGATTGACCATGAGCTCACAGCTTCCCAATACGCTGATTTTAATATACTCTAGGCAGGTAATAAACAAAAAGCCTTAACCATGGAGTGATAATGGATACAATACTTAAAATATTGCACATTATTTTGAAAGGGAGGATGTTGGAGTGGACCAACCACTCCATTACCAAAAGAATGGTTCAATAGCCAAACTATTCCTTGGTTGAAGGTTGTTGGAGTGGTCAACCATTCCATTGCCATGAGAGTGATTCAATCGGAATCGGTAGTCATTTTTTTTTTTTTTTTTTAATTAAATAAGGGAAAGTGGGTTACATAACTAATGTTACCACAAAAGGGGTAGGTACCCCAATGCCCAAGAAGTAAATGCAGCATAAAATAAGGAGCAAATTCTGGATCTGGTCCAAAAGGACCAAATAGCCGGCAATGGCATAAGAGCCAGGCCTATTCTAAAGCTGCACAAGGCGGTTATAAATGCAAGCGAACTCGGAGAAGAGTTCGTTGTGGTAAAAGCAACAAGCATGTTGTTGCCAGGCAAGCACTGCAAATAACTCAGTCGGATCCGTTGAAGGGTGATCACCGGCGAAAGAACCCACAAAAAACCAACATAAAACACAAGCAAAGAAATGGAAATACATCTTCAAAACAACAACAATACAACTAGACACCAAGTAACAGTTGTGCAAGTGAGATCCACGCACAGGCATGCTGGCCACGCGCCGGCGCGTGGTGACCAGATGGCGGCTTGGAGACGAATGGCGGGAGGCGGGGAGGTCCTAGAGCACGGTGGTGCATGGGGTGCGTTTGAGGGCAGGACTAACAGGGACTCATAGATCGGGCCTTGAAAGAACCGGATCTATGACCCACTTCAGAATCGAGAAACGACCAGTGGTGGGCGGCGTGACGGCAGTGGATAGTGGGCTAGGGACAAAGAACAGCCGGAACTGGTGTGTTTTTGTAACATCCCACCTCAATGACACAATATTGTCCGCTTTTGGCTCCCCTAAACCAGACTTCCCAGGAAGTCACCCATCCTGGTACTACTCCAGCAGAAGCACGCTTAACTGCGGAGTTCTGATGGGATCATTACCATCACGGCTTTAAAACGCGTAGTTGTCATTAAGGGTGAAAGTATACATATAAGCACATCTCTATCTCCATACCCAGGCAATGTGGGACGTCACAGTTTTGGAGGAAACAGAAACAGCAACAATGGAGGGAGACAAAAGCGACGGNCAGATGGCGGCTTGGAGACGAATGGCGGGAGGCGGGGAGGTCCTAGAGCACGGTGGTGCATGGGGTGCGTTTGAGGGCAGGACTAACAGGGACTCATAGATCGGGCCTTGAAAGAACCGGATCTATGACCCACTTCAGAATCGAGAAACGACCAGTGGTGGGCGGCGTGACGGCAGTGGATAGTGGGCTAGGGACAGAGAACAGCCGGAACTGGTGTGTTTTGGAGGAAACAGAAACAGCAACAATGGAGGGAGACAAAAGCGACGGAAAAAAAAAAGCAAGAAGAAGAACAAAGGGGAAAGGGTGGAGGAAAAGACAAAAATCCATTCCTCCTCCCTTGAAAAACCACCGGAGGTGGTGTAGAAACCTCACAAGAGGAGGTGGCTAGCCCTTACTCTTTTAGAGAGGAGGAGAGTCTCTCTCTAGAAACTAGAGAGAGATTGCCATATAATCGGTAGTCAGTTTGAGGATAGACAAACGATCCTTTGGCTAAAGGCCTTTGGAGTACTTGCCGAACCACTCTACCGCTATGAAAGTAGTTCAACCATAATCAGTGGTCAGTTTAAGGGTAGCCGAGCTACTCTTGGCCATTCATCAACCTTTGGTCAGGGGTGGCCAAGAGTAGTTCGACCACCCCGAGGGTCCGTTTTTTCATTTGTTATCACAATTTGGACAGATAAAATGTAACGCACCCCGCGTGTACTGATCTTGATCCTAGCCAGTAACCATAAAACAAACCTGACAATTTGGTCCGGGCGATTACGCTTAATTGAGACAGTTGACAAACATAGTTGCCTCAGCAAATATCTTTCCCTTTGCACAAAGTGTCATGATGTTACAGAATGCTTCAATCTTCTGAGCACAACCTGTTGATAGAAACTCTTGGTGCGAAAGAACAATGCAATAGCAGCAAGAAAACCCAAAAAGACCGCGGATGCCATAATCAGAAAAGATAACATAAAGCAGTGACTAACGGAGCAGGAGTCATCTTCCCCGCTTGCTTCCTTGTCGTAAAAGTAGCCAATAACTCTCACAGAGAAAATATAAGATCCAAGAGGAGTTGCTATGCCTATAGTGTTGTAAATGGTACCCAGGTGCCTCACACCATATATATCCGCAGCGATCGTCGGCATTAGCGACCACTGTGAACCATAACAGATTCCCACCAGAATCGAACTCACATATAAAATTTCGGGGAAACCAAAAGCAATAAGAATCTGACCGACCACCATTCCGGCAAGAGTAATTGCCATCAAAACTGGCCTTGTCCAACCTCCTGTGTGTAGCAAATAATCTGATAAATACCCAGCTCCAATGTGGCCAAAAAAGCTCCATACACTCCATAAAGAGACCAAATTGGTAATCTCCAGAGTAGCGTAATTGAGAGATTGTCCTATTTGGCTGAAGTTATTTATCAAAGCCAGCCCAGAGCCCATTCCACCTACCATGGTAACAAACAATAACCAGAAGTTTACCGTCCACATGGCTTGCAAAAGATTCATGCCCTCTTCACCATCAGGCAGAATTCTGTCGTCATGGTTCTCCATCAAAGGACTAGTCTCAACGGACAAAGTTTCCGAACATCTGTCGGAGTCCTCCCACTGGGCTTTGATTGCAATTCCAAGGGGTGGTGCAACTGTGCAAGTAGAAGCAAAAGAAGTAGTGTGAAGGTAAAAATGCTTGCCCATGACGGCAAAGTGAGGATGTTTCGCAAGATGATTGTGATCATGAGATAAACAGCAATGATCAGAGCTACTGCGGTGAAACGATTCAAGTGCTTCCTGCCATCACTTGTGTTTGGTTTGTTATAGATTCTCACAAAAAACATTGACATCAGAGAGACGGACGTAGGCGAGAGAGCTAGAATCAGCAGGAAGGCTCTCGCGTTTCCCTTGCAGAATGTGTCGTAGGCTTGGATTACTATTGCTCCACTAATACCCATAAAGCCCTGCCAAAGAAATTAAGAAGGTTCATGACAGACATCATTGCATACCTCGACAAAAACATGTGTTGAGAAAGCATCAGGAACTTAGGGCAGTGGCTAAAAATATAAAAATAAACATAATAAAAAGTATATTCATTGCATTCAAACAATTAATGTTTAATTTTTGTCATATGCATGGTTTGGGTTGGGTGGATTGGATTAAACTATCATTACACTACAACCAAAAAGTTATAAAATATCACCCAAAATTTGTCACATCTCTTAATTCGAAGCTATATTTTTATTACCGCAAAATTTTTCACATTTAATGACATTTGAATACTGACCTTCGAATAAGAAACTACATTTCATGGGTCAATATACTACGTATTAAAATTTAAAAATGTTGGCACCCAAAGTTTGTGTTTAATACAACCACACATGTACACCCAAAAACTAAAAAAAAATAAAAATAAAAAAATAAAAAAATAAAAAATAAAAAAAATCACTTTCACCCACGTACACATAGAACTTTTTTTAAAAAATAAATAAATAAAACACACAATGGCTATAGATTCTTGGGGGAAGGGGTGGCTTGTGAGCCACCCCTGATGTGGCCGACGCCACCTCCGACCACCTCTAGGCCAGGGTGGCTAACGGGCCACCCCCCTGAGGTTGGGGGTGGCCTTTGGGCCACCTCAAAGCAACCCCAATCTGCTCTAGGGTGGCCCGAAAGACCACCTCCGTCCTTGAGGGTGGCCAAAAGGGGCCACCCACAACTGTTCTAATTTTTTTTTTTTTTAATTTGAACTCATTTAAATATTTATTAGAAATATATATTAATATAAATATTTTTTTGGTAAAAATTATATTTTTATAATTTTTTAAAGAGTATTGACATTTGAATAGTGTAAAACAGCACCTTCTAAAAGGTGCCATTTTGCTCAAAATGACACCATTTAATTCCATTTTGCACCGTTCAAACGACATTAGCCCAATTTATAGTCTATGCACTTTTTGTCATTTTGAAAAAGACACTAGCTATTTGAATGTCACTAGACAAATAATAACATTTTTAGGCAAAAAACGTCATTATTTGTGAGTAATTAAAGTCCCATATTTTTGTAGTGATAGCCAAAAAAAAAAAAAACTTTATTGGTTTCTTATATTTTTATTTTAAAAAATAATACCCACCTAAAATCAAAAGAATATTAAAAAAAAAAAACTGTAGCATTTTTCTATTCTGCTTTCATATATAAATTAATATTTGTTAACGAATAAAAAGGTTTACTAAAATTTTGGAACTTAATTCACATAATTATTGATATTTATATATATTGGCATTTTTTTTTTTTTACATGATGTTGGCATCTTTCTAGTCAATGGCCAATCAAAGTATTGCTGAAAATATAGAATTAACAAACGCACCTTGACGATGCCTACAGCGGTCCCACTAGAATAAGGGAAGTTTTGCACGCTGCACACGGTGTTGGCTGTGGTGAAGAAAGACATACTCAGTGGCGGATCTAGGAATCCATTTTACCGGGGGTCAATCTCAATTTTTTTTTTCTTACCGGGGGTCAATCCAGTTTTTTTTTTTGGTTGATTTTTGTTTTTTTTTTTTTTTTACTAGCGGGTGCCCCCCTTTAAATCCGCCCCTGGCCTGAGCCGACATGAAGAAGAAGAGGCACATCAACGGCACCGAGGGGCGATGGATTAACCCGACGACGGAAGCCCATATAAGAAAGTAGCCAACGAATTGAAGCTCATGATGGCCCCCACCAGGACGACCACTCATGGCCCACCAAAACCCGAGTGGCTACGGTTACGGAATGTTACGGAGGAGTATAAGAGGCCGGCGAGGATGCCGACGCTGCCGATGTCCCTGAAGACGGAGACGATGTCGAGCATTGATTGGTCGTAGCCTTGGGTAGATTTCAATACTGAGGAGTAGATGGTGAAGGTGTATAGGCCGCAGCTAGACTCGATCCATATGCCTGCCACGGTGGCCATCCATTTGTTGCTGATCAGCTTCATCGCCATCTCCATCCCACCAATAATTCTCGATCTCCTTTACTAAATAATTATTTGTCTTTCTTGATCGCTAAAGTAATATAGTAGATGCTTTTTTGTCTGTTTGAACTGTGTGTGGAATATTGAGAAAGGAGATCATTTTTTGTAGTTGCGGGTAATTTCTTTGTCGTGTGGCATCCACATACAAGTAAATCATGACACAGAAACCTACCTAACAAAACGTCCACCAAAGGTGTGCAGTTAATACACGTTACATGAGATAGGTTTACATATATTTTTCTTGTATTTTTTGTGTCACGACCATACACAAGACACTCTCGATACTATATTAGTGTAACATATCGGCACTAATAAAATAATAACATATGTTACTCTTAGTAAAAAAATATTAAAAATATAAATATTATAATTCATTATTAATGCTTTTAAACCCAATCAATAAAGATATTGGGGCAAATGGTGTAGTGTAATTGCCTGCAGGCAGTCTATGTTGCCACTTGGGCCCTGTTTGACAACCGGGATGTGGAGTTACTGTTCAGGATTGTCACTGTTGATTATTGTCTTTTTGCTAAAAAGTTTGCTGGATTAGTCATCAGCCTCAGACATGGGAATTACCGTAATACCCTTAGGCTTTTCATCTTCAAACAAAGAAACCCCATACACACAAAGACGCAAATACCTTGCTGTAAACATCATCAACACAGCCTCTCTCCCTTAAAAACCTACTATTGTTTGTGGAAAAGAGAGAATTATACTCTATAGTGTTATATAGAATCGTGTGACTGTTTTTCTTTTTGTGGGTGATAACATGGCGGGCAATCCGCCGGATGGGCTAGGGGACGCTTTCCTCGAACAGATCTTGGCCGGGCAGTCGGTATACACAAGCAGTGAGGCAGCGGCAGTAGCAGCTGGGTATGGAGGGGGAGAGGTGGGTTCAGTGGCGCCCATGGATTTGCAGCTCGGCTCTGGTGATGGGTTGAGTGGGATGGGGTTGGGGATGGGTATGGCACCGCCTTTGGGCTTGAACCAGCAGCAGGGGTTTTTGAGGCAGGAGAGGTTTAGAGAAGAGAGGTGGTTGATGGTAATACTAATTGTCAAAAATACACTGGAATCTCAGTTGAAGGTGCTCAACGAACCGCGTTGAAGGAGCTGTGTTGGATGGGAACAGGGGAGAGACCAAACGGAGACAATAAGGATAAGGGTAAATAAGTAATTGTGTTGCTGACATCTGAAATAACAATTCAAACGTGGTCAACAGTGTCATGCGCTACAGTAACTCCTCAGTGAACAGTGGATCCGCATCTCGGTTGTCAAACAAGGCCTTGGACTATTGTCCGTGCAAATTTGGACTGTTTGGGGTGTGATCCTCTGTTGCCTTGTTGCCGACTAGCTCTATCGACTGTCCTAATTACAGTACTACTCGGTTCCCCAAATTGTAAAGAATCCTCCAACTCATATGTTCTAGTGGTAATATTAATCATCGCTAACATGGTAAAGAATGCTTTAACCTGCTGAGCACAACCTGTTGATAGTGACTCTTGGTGCGAAAGAACAACACAAGAGCAACAAGAAAACCCAAAAACGCCATGGATGCCATAATCAGAAAAGATAGCATAAAGCAGTGAGAACAGAAGCAGGAGTCGTCGTCCCCGCTTGCTTCCTTGTCATAAAAGTAGCCAATATATAACTCTCACAGAGAAAATATAAGATCCAAGAGGAATTGCTATGGCTATAGTGTTCATAATAGTACCCAGGTGCCTCACACCATATATCTCTGGAGCGATCGTGGGCATTAGCGACCATTGTGAACCAAAACAGATTCCCACCAGAACATATATAAAATTCCAGGAAAACCAAAAGCAATAAGAAACAGACCGGTCGCCATTCCGGCCAGAGTAATTGCCATCAAAACTGGCCTTGCCCAACCTCTTGTGTGTAGTAAATAATCTGATAAATACCCAACTCCAATGCGGCCAAAAAAGCTCCATATACTCCATAAAGAGACCAAATTGGTAATCTCCAGAGTAGCGTAGTTCAGAGATTGTCCTATTTGGTTGGAGTTGTTTATCACAGCTAGCCCAGTGCCCATTCCAGCTAACGTGGCAATGAACAATAACCAAAAGTTTACGGTGCACATGGCTTGCAAAAGATTCGTGCCCTCTTCATTATCAGGCAGAATTATTTCATGATCATATGCTGGAGGAGGAGGAGGAGGATTATTCATGGCTGCAGAAGACTCGGAGGATTCGTGGTTCTCCATCAAAGGATTTCTCTCAATGGAAAATGCACTGGACTGGTCTTTGATTGCAATTCCAAGCGGTGATGCAAGTAGAAGCAAAAGAAGTAAAAAAGTAAAAATGCGTGCCCATGATGGCAAAGTGAAGACGTTTTCCAAAAGAATCATAATCATGAGATAAACAGCAATGATCAGAGCTTCTGCAGTCAAACCATCAAGTGCTTCTTGTCATCACTTGTGTTAATTGCTTTGTCATAGATTCTCACAAAAAACATAAGCACGAGGGAGACGAACGTAGGCAACAGAGCGAGAATCAGCAGGACGGCACTCGGCTTGCCCTTGCAGAATGTGTCATACACTTGGATTACTATTGCTCCACTAATACCAAGAAAACCCTGCCACAGAAATTAGAATCACACACATCATTGCATACTTTCAAGCAAGAACACTGACAAAATCTTAGAATTCTTGCCAAAGCCAAGCATAGGATGTCTAATTAATGAGAACGGTCTGGTTCTGTGCAGCAAGCAGAATCTTCCAGTTCGTTTTCTCTGCAAAACAGCAGGTTGAGAAGCTGAATGATTGCTGATATGGGACTGCTGGGTTGGGTTGGTGTGTTTCTAGTGTTGAATTTGTTTTGCAGCAGCTAGCTTCTGCATATAAGTAGAGCTGCTAGGAGTTTTTTTTTTTTTGTAATGAAATACAGGAACGAAAACAACCAGGAGAACAAAAACTAAGAGGGATGGGGTGGATCTTTGCCACTACAAATGGGAAAAGAGGGAGAGTGGGGAAGATGAGTGGGAATGCAACCAGAAAAAGCTCTAGCTGCGGCCCAATAAGCCACATGATGGGCGCAGAAGTTTGCACTTCTGTGAACTTTTCTTGCCTTCCAAACGGAAGAGGGAGGGATAGAAGAGATTGTATCCGAGATAATGTCAGCAATTTTCCAATCTTGAACTAAAGAAGGTTGCTGGAGTGCCATAATCACTACATAAGAATCACCCTCTAAAGTAAAGCTGGAGAGCTTCATAGACAAAGCCAAAGAGACAGCAAGGGAAGAAGCCAGAGCCTCCCCATATGTAGGGACACAGGGGGGACTGAGCTGAGAGATAGCCTTGAGAATTTTTCCATTTGAATCTCTACAAACTGCACTTTGAACTGAGAAAGAAACTCTGATGGCTGTATCAAAATTCAACTTGAAGGAGTTTGGCTCCAGGGGTGCCCACTTTTCCACAGTCGAAGAAGAGAGAGCTTTCCAAGCTGAGTGGTGCTCCAAGGTTATTTTCTTGATATTTCTGGATAAGACCAGCACGTTTGGAATGACTCCATCGTGCGCCGCTCGGTTCCTGTTGAACCACAAAAGATCACACAAAACTGAGGCATATATTTGAAAGAGATGAGCTTCAGTCTTTGGGATGCCTACAACAAAACAGGGGTTAAGAATAACATTTAACCATTCAGACATACTTAAATGAGACCAAACCAAAGAGTCAATAGGCCAGAAAGAATCCCTCCAAATGATCCTTGCAAAACTGCACTGGAAAAAAAGATGGCTAAGAGAATCAACATCAGTTTTGCAAAGGGGACAAATACAATCAACTGGAAGGATATAAAAAACCCTTCTAAGCCTATCTTTGGTGGGGATAATATTCCAAACAACCTTCCATAAAAACAGCTTGAGTTTGTCACTTAAATTAAGTTTCCACAACTTTTTCCAAGAGACAGAGGAAAGGGGAGGGGAAAGACAAAGGGGAATATTGCTCCGAATCATCTTATAAGCCGAATTTGAGGAGAAATTTCCATCAGATGAGGGAGTCCAAAGGAAGGTAGACCCAGGCAAAGGGATGATTTTGATTTTTTTTATTTCAGCCACCGTGGAAGGATCAAAAAGAGATGAAATCAAAGGTAAATTCCAAGAGGCTGAGGACTGGGAAAAAAGATCTTTTAATTTAAGGTTTGGGTAAACCCAATGACTACCATTTAAAGAGGAGGGCTTGAAAGAAGGAAGGGTTGGGATCCAAGAGGAGTCCCAAACCGGCAGAGAGGAAGACCTATGAACTTTAAAACAGGCTCCTTGAGTCAAAATTTGCCGGGAGTTTAAAATCCCCTTCCAAAGCCATGAACTGGCAGCAAGGGGAGAGCAAGAGAGAAAAGATACGGTATGGAGATACTTACCTTGCAGCTGCTTCACCCACATGCAGTTGAAATTTGAAAGAATTTTCCATCCCAGCTTGGCTATGAGGGCCAAATTTACCTCTTTCATCCGTCTAATTCCTAAACCTCCTTGAGCTCGAGGAAGGCAAATGGAGTCCCAAGATTTTAGTGAAAGATTTCTGGACTTTTCAGGTGGAAACCCCCACCAAAATTTTTTGAACATCCTGTCTAAAGAGTCAGAAATTCCCCTTGGCAGCAGGAAAATACTCATTGCATAAGTTGGAATGGAGGCAACCACCGATTTTATAAGCACCGTTCTGCCAGCTTGCGAAAGAGACTTAGCCCTCCAGCCTTCAATCCTTCTTTTGACCTTCTCAACAATATCATTAAATGCCATAAACTTTGAATTTCCTGCTTGGAGTTGATATGCTGTTTTTGTTAAAAAAAAAGATGATGGCCGGACAGAGATGATTCGAAGTTACAAGTACAATTAATACATTCAAGAGGTGGGGGTCCCCGAGACATTTAAAACCTCAAAGCTAGAGAGAAGCTATGGAAAAACTCAGTTTTTCCCCAGCCGCCTCCCCAAGTGAGGCCCTCACCTCCGCCCCGTGCGGCCCTTCCGGGGTTTGCCTTTTCCTCTCTTGGGTCTTTTTGTGTTTTTTCTTGTTTTCTTGTGCGGCTGCCCGTCCGTCACTGTTCCTCACTACCATCACAGTTCAGCCGCCGTCCAGCCCATCGTCCTCGGTCCTTGCCGCTCAGTCCGTCGTCCTCATCCTCACCTTCAGCCGACCATATATATCGTGTCTAAAAAAAATCCGATCTGCTCACCCCAGTCATTCCCGCCGCCATCCTCACCTTCCGCCGACCACATAGCGCCTTCCAGCCCATCGTCCTCTCTCCTAGCCACTCAGCCCGTCGTCGTTAGCCACGCCTTGAGCGGACCTTTTAGATCGGGTTTCAAAGAAACCCGACCTACTCGCCCCTGTTGTTGTTTTTCCTCTGTTTTCTTGTAGTGCATTTCCTTTCTATTTGTTTGTAGTGTTTTTTATTGTATTTTCTTTCTGTTTGGTTGTACTATTTTTCAATTTTTCTGGGGTTACAATCTCCTTCTATTAACAATCGATCTTGTGGGAGAGTTTCTTTTTTTTTTTTGTTGCCGGTGGTCGTCGTTCAACGACTTCAATTCCGTTTCTGAATGCCTGCCTTGCAACAACTATCTAATGGTAGATGTTGCCTTTACTGCATCGAATTCTTCATTGAGTTTCTTTGTAATTTATCATCGCCTTGTGCGGCCTTAGAATAAGTCTGACTTGTATGTCATTGCATCGTGTTTGGTCTTTTTGACCAAATTTAGAATTTGTCCCTGAATTGTAATGATTTTTAAATAAAAGAAGTGTCTTAGCAACATGAATTAGATAATTTTTATGTGTAGTGTAGAGTTGTTTGGTTTGTAAAAGCATTCTCAGCAGCTTTCTCATCATGTTCTATACGTTTAAGAATCTAAACTATGTTTTACTTTCCTATATCAAAATACACTATAATAGCTTTCCCTTAATCATTTCTTATACCATTAACATAATATATATATATATTTTTTTTCTCTCTCTCTCGTTTCCATCTTCTTTCTCTGTCACTTTTCTTTGTCTTTTGCTTTCAGTCTTCTCTCCAGAAACTATTTTCTTTTTCTTCAATGGGGCTTCCATGTTGATTTTCTTTATGGTTTGATCCTCGGCACCCAGTGGTTGTGTACCTTGAGGTATATTATTAAGAATTTCGTAACTCTTGAGATGGAGTTTTGGTGACAAGTGGATTTCGTATTGAGAAGAGGAGAAAAGGAGTGTGTAATTCACTTATGGTGGTAGAAAATTCATGGAAAAAAGAAGAAAGGTTGCAGGAAATTCTGCAGCAGCATGAAGAAATCTTTCAAGAACAAAGGGCACTTCCTCCGCCTAGGTCATGATGACCTAATTCCGTTGATGTCAGGTGCAGAGCAAATTGAAAAACAAGTGCAAGGATATTGGGTTATGATGAAATTTCTCAAAGTTTGCATCTACGATTTCATCATTTTCTACACCAATTTTATTCTTTGCAGGTATGGGCGAAGCATCCATCGGAAGCTTTAGCAAAGAAAAAGGGAAGGGGGTAGTGTGCGTAGAGATGTGTGAGAGGAGAGAGTAGTTTTTTATGTTTATAATAATGGATTGGAACGCCATAGTAGAACCTTATACTTAGGGTTTCACGGTAGCATATGATGATTTAAGGAATCATTTAGAGAATCTATTGTAGGATCTTTTTTGTGATTTTTTGGACATATTTCCTATATATAGGGAACAGACTCTCTATAAGAGAGTTTGCTGTGAATGCTCACAGTAACTTCCTTGTCATTTTTCCTAAGTTTAGGGAATCAAACTACTTTTTGTCTCCCTATTCAAATATACTCCACAATAATTTTCCTTTATAGTTTCCTATAACATTAAATTATTTTATTTGTTTTACTTTTGTTTTGTTTCTATAATCATTTATTTGCATAGGAAAGTGTGAGATGAAAGAGAATGTCATTTTATGATTATAATAAACCATGTGGATTGCTACAGTTGAACTCTATACATTGGGTTCAACGGTAGCAATCCTAATGTATAGGAAAGATATATGGAAGCTGCTGTAGGTGAGTTTTTGTGATTTTTTTGAGATTTTCCCCATGTGTAAGAAAGAGAAGCAGCTTTAAGGTAGCTGCTGCCTTCTGGGAATGCTCTAAAGGGTTAGCTCTTTGTGTTGAGTTGTTGTAATGGTTAGTTGCTAATTGCAACTTTGTTCTAACTTTTGCTAGAGCCTAGAGTGGAGTAATGATATAAAGAGGACTAGAGTCCTCCTAAGTCATCCCAAATGTGATGAGGCATTTAAAATCGTCATTCAATTTGAGATGATCATTATTGAATTTTAATCTATTGGTGATTTTAAATGTCACATCACATTTGAGATGACTCTAGGAGGACTCTGGTCTTCTTTATATCATTACTCCCTAGAATGTATTGGTACATGGAATTTTCTTCCTTAAAGAGTTTTGGTCCGGTTCTATAATAAAAATTGATTGATGTAAAAAAAAAGTAAGATAGTTTTTTTTTAAGTGAAAAAAAAAAAATGTTTGATATGAAAAATAAATAAATATATGGAAAAAGTATAAAATGACCCCCCAAACTACCACCAATTTGTAATTTAGCCCCCCAAACTTTTAATTGGTATAAAGTAGCTCCTCAAACTACCAACTACTTATAAAATGGCCCCCTCCATTAGATGAAACAGTGAAAATTGATGAAAAATTACTAAAATGCCAATGTTATAATAATAAAAAATAAAAATAAAAATCCCCCAAATAGACGTTGTCGTTTTGTTAGGGTTCGCCATGAAGCGCAATGTTCAGATCTGGTTTTTCTTGTTCGCTGTCAAGCGCCACATTTAGATCTAGTTTGCCGTGAAGCACCATGCCGTGAAGCTCTGATCTCTCTCGCAATTCTTCCAGATATGGTTTTTCTTGGAAAATTCCATTCCCTCTCACGTTCAGCTCTCGCTCTTCCTCCAACCTCTTCACCTTCGTCTCCAAAGAACTCGCTCAACCACAAACACACAAATCTCATATCCAAAATTAGAAAATCTCAAATCTCACAGAGATGGACACACAGAGAGAGAGAGAGAGAGTTTTCAGGATTGAGTTACTATTAATTAAACTTGCTTGTATATCAATATGGCAATTAAAGATGGCGAACTCCCACTTAATTAAACTGGATTAAGTTACTATTAATTAAACTCGATTTTTATCGTTTACTCATTAAATCATTAATTTCGAGAAGCGCCGGAGATGGGGTAAAATCTGGGCATCCTCTTCCATACGATTCAAACCCTAAATAACATATTTGTGAAGAAGGGGAATAATGGGTTGCAGTGGGAAAGAACTCTGTTCGCAGGGGGGTGGGGGAAGGGGAAGAAGAGGGGGTTTGTTCACAGTGTAGCAAAATGATGACGTCTTTTTGGGGGTTTTTTTATTTTTATTTTTATTTTTATAACATGGGCATTTTAGTAATTTTAACACCCAAAACGACGTCGTTTTGGGTTTTCCATCCATTTTCACGGTTTCATCTAATGGAGGGGGCCATTTTATAAGTAGTTGGTAGTTTGGGGGCTACTTTATACCAATTGAAAGTTTATTGGGCTAAATTACAAATGGGTGGTAGTTTGGGGGACCATTTTATACTTTTCCCTAAATATATATATATTATAAAATAAAACTTTTTATTTAAATAATAATAAAAAAATGACTGATGTAATGTAAAAAATAAAAATATTTATATTGAAAGAATAAAAAGTTAGATGAATAACGTTAGACCAAAATTGTTCAACAAATGCTTCCTATAAAATTTGTTGTTCATAAAAAAAAAATAAAAATAATAAAAAAACCGACAAAAAGATGTTATAAGTAGGCATCAAGAGTGACAAGTGGAAAATACACTCTGTACTTAAAAAAGATTTTGATTTGAGTTTTAATAACAAATAATTGGAACTTGAGTTAATTATAGCAAAGTCATCGATGGGCAATGAAAATATTGTACCGTTGTTGAAAGAGAGAATATACCTTCATGATGCCCACAACGGTCCCACGACAATAAGTGAAGTTTTGTATGCCGGAGACGGTGTTGGCTGTGGTAAAGAAAGCCTGAGCCTGAGACGCCAAGAGCACGAAGAAGCAAATCAACGGCACGGGGGGCCGATGGATTAACCCCATGACGGAAGCCCATATTAGAAAGTAGCCGACGAAGTTCTGGATCGCCCCCGCTAGGTGGACCACCCATGGCCCACCAAAACCCGAGTGGCTACAGATAAGAATATGAAATGAGACTGGTTCAATCGATGCCAGTAATGTTCTATTCAATGTGTATATATAGATTTACAATTGCAGTATAATAACAGATTTACAAATTCAAAAGTGTTGATAAGATTTAATATAACATTATCTTCAATTGCTCTCATCTTCAGTAACAACCTTATCTCTATGAGTTTGAACTATAGTATGACACTTTCGAATATCTGTTTCAACCGTGGATATCATAGAATCTATTCTGTTACCATCCCCCTTCAAGTTGATAGGGAGAGAAAACACCTTCAACTTGTCACATAAGAGGATAAAATGATCTTTAGACATACCTTTGGTGAAAATATTGGACGGTTGATCATGAGTCGAAATGTGTTGAGCAATGATATCTTTGTTAAAAATCTTCACTCTAATAAAGTGATAGTCTACTTCAATGTGTTTCGTATGGGCATGAAACATTGAATTAAAGGGAGAGAGAGCTCCAAGATTATCAACCCATAAGCATGGTCAATTAACAAGTGGAATGGTTAACTCTTTAAATAACATGCGATTCCAATACATTTCAGCAACCACAAAAGCCATAGACCGATACTCAGCTTCAGTACTGAATTTTGCAACCACAGCTTGTTTCTTAGCAGCCCAAGAAATAAGACATGGACCAAGATATACTCTATAACCCGTAGTAGATTTTCGATCATCGGCACTTCCAGCCCAATCCGAGTCACAATATCCATTAAGTTGCAAAGAACCTTTTTGTATAATGCAATCCACAAGTAGTTGTACCTTTGAGACAGCGTAATACACGCTTGGCGGCAGTGAGATGAAGTGTAATTGGTGCATGAAGAAACTGACATAATTGGTTGACACTATAGGCAATATCAGGCCTTGTAAGCGTACAATATTGTAAAGCACCAACCATATGCCTATAATCTGTAGGATCAGCCAAAGGGTCACCATCAAATCGTGAGAGTTTGCCTTCTGATGTGCATGGTGTAGAAGCTGGTTTTGCACCCTCCATTTTGGTACTCTGTAACAAATCAGTAATATACTTTGTTTGAGATAAAAACAAATCATGTTGACATCTTGTAACATGAATGACAAGGAAGTATGTTAAAGGACCCAAGTCCTTAACAGCAAATTCACACTTCAACCGAGAGATGAGAGTCACAATAGTATAAGAGGAATTACTTGTGACTAGTATATCATCCACATAAATGAGCACAAACACCTGAACTGATTTGTGGCGATAATGAAATAAGGATGTATCAACTGTTGAGCCAAAAAAACTAAGGTCCAAGAGAGCTTGAGAGAGACGCATAAACCAAGCTCTTGGAGCTTGCTTCAAGCCATAAAGTGACTTATAAAGGTGGCACACGTGATCAGGAAAGACAGCATCTTCAAATCCTTTGGGTTGCTCCATAAATACCTCTTCCTTAAGAAAGCCATGCAAAAAGGCATTAGAAATGTCTAATTGGTGAATAAACCAGCCAAAGTGAACCGCCAATGCTAAAACCAACCGAATTGTAGCTGGTTTAATCACAGGATTGAATGTTTCATTAAAGTCCGTGCCCTTTTCTTGATCAAAGCCTTTAGCCACAATCTGGCTTTATACCTATCAATGCTACCATCTGATTTTTGCTTGAGTTTAAATACCCATTTGTTGCGAACTACTTTCTTACAAGAAGGCCTAGGACATAACGTCCATGTTTTATTGGAGAGTAGAGCATCATATTCAGCACGCATAGCATCAAGCCAACATTGATTCTTCACAGCTTATGTATAGGTTTTAGGTTCAAGCGGAAGAGTGATAGAGGTAAGTGCTTGAAGAGGATATTTAGTAGAAGAGTATAATTGAAAGTTGGGATAAATTTTCAGGGTTAAGAAGTTTGTTTGAGATCGAGTAACCATCCTAGAGGGTTGTGGCTGAGCTACTATTGGTAGGAGAAGATATAGGAGAAGTTGAATTGCTGTCAATAGCAAATTCGGAGGGTGGATTACTAAGAGATATACTATTCTCAACAACCAAATCAGAATGGATATGAGCAGGAGATATGGGAGAATTCAAATGGTTGTTAGTAACAAACTCGTAAGGTGGATTAATAGAAGATATATTATCCTCAACAACAAAATCAGAATGTGTATGAGTAAGAGATAAAATTGTATTTAAATGAGAGGAAGATAAAATACTTGGAGGAGGAGGAATGGCTATACCAATAGGAGTCTCTGTTGCAAGTTGGGGCGAAGCAGGTGTGTCTCTTGCTGGAAATTGGAATTCATCAAAAATAACATGACGTGAAATGTAGACACGATTATCTTTGGGATCAAGACACCTATACCCTTTTTGACTACTACTATAACCAATAAAGATGCACCTTTTACTTCTAAAATCTAATTTGTGGGATGTGCATGGCCGGAGTAAGGGATAGCAAATACACCCAAAATTTTTCAATACAGAATAGTCAGGATGTTTTTGGAAGAGTTTGAAATAAGGTGAAACATTATCCAAAACAAGCATGGGCATACGATTGATCAAATAAGTGGCCGTTAAAAAGGCATCTACCCAATGGGAAGAAGACAGATTGGACTGTGCTAAGAGGGATAGACCAATCTTAGTGATGTGGCGGTGTTTTCTTTCTGAGATTCCATTTTGTTCAGATGTGTATGGACACGTCAATCTATGTAAAATTCCATTCATGTTTGTAAAATTTTTAAACATAGTCAAGACATATTCTCCACCATTATCAGTTTGGAGTTGTTTGATTTGGCAAGAGAAAAAGTTCTCAACTAAGTTTTAAATTTAATAAAACATGAAAGGACTTCAGATTTTTTATGTAAAGGAAACAACCACGAGAAGCAAGAATAGTCATCAATAAAAAAAACATAATTTTTACAGGCACCAATTGATACAATAGGAGAGGTTCACACATCTGAATGAATTAACTCTAGTGGGTGTGTGGAGATCCGAGTAGAAGTAGGAAATGACAATTTTTTACTTTTAGACACTTGACATGAATCACATAACTTATTGAGTTTTATAGAACCAGAATAAGGTAATAGAGATTTCTGTAAGAGTTGATGAACAACATATTCAGATGGGTGTCCAAGTCTAAAGTGCCAAACATCAATAGGTGCTGTGACTCCTAGAAATGCAGAAAAATGCGATAAAAATTGATTTGACGAGAGGAAGGCAGCCTTGGACTTGACTTTATTGGACTGTAGCTGCTTCAAGTAGATAGGATAAAGACCTACTTCACTCGGCCCTTGCAAGAGAATGTCCTTGGTTAGCATATCCTTAATGACAAAACAAGTAGCAGTGAGTATAAAGAAGCAATGATTGTCTCGACAAAATTTTTGTATAGACAGTAAATTAGATGATGCATGTGGACAATGGAGAATATTGTGTAAACAAAATTTAGATTTGGAAGTGGAGACTAAAGAAGAACTAGTGTTTGCTATTTGTAGACCTCCTCTATTCCCCACTGTCACATTCTCATCTCCTTTGTAAGGTTGCTGCAGGCTTAAGTTATCAAGCTTTGAAGTTATGTGGTGATTAGCACCACTATCAAGGTATTATGGTTGCTCGGGATCAACATCATCATGAGTGTGTACGGCCAGTGCTGCCAAGTGAGAAGAAGGATGACGACCCTGATATGAGTAATCCATCCTATGGTAACAATCTAGAGCATTATGGCTTGGCTTTCCACAAATCTAGTAGGGAACTCTGTTAGGAGGCACAAATGGATGAGTCCCAATGGATCGAGATTGCTGCTGTTGTGGAGCACTTGAGGATTGCTGCAGATGTTGGGATGATTGCTGAAATGCTTGATTTGGCTGCTTGTGGTAAGATTGGAACTTTGACTTCTTATTGGAATATTGCTTCCGGTATTGAGGTTTGTTCTTATGCGTAAAAAAGGCAAGTTGACCTCCTTTTGGTTGAATAGCCTTCTGAGAAGTGTCAAGCAATTGCTCATAATTTAGCAGCTCTGTTTGGAAGTCATCAAAAGAAATAGTTGTGGTTCTTGTAATGAAGCTCAGAGTGGTGATGAAAGGATGGTATGATGAGGTAAGACCTCCAACCACATAGGAAATCAGATCCTCATCATCCACACCCTTGCCAATTGCAGCAAGCTGATCTACCAAGCTCTTGGCCTTGAGAAGATAGTCTGAACAGCTTTGGGAACCTTGATGGAGTGATTGGAGTTCACGTTTCAGACGAGAAATACTGGTTCGTGAGTTGGGAACAAATCTTTTAGAAAGATAAGACCAAACTTGTTTAGCCATATTCATGCCATATACGGTAGATAGGATCCTCTCAGTGAGAGTAGAATTGATCCAGGCTAGTATGAACTGGTCCTTTTTCTGCCACACCATAAATTATGGGTTGTGGTCAGATGTTGGTTTGCCCTCTGCATGAACAAGATATTCAGGGGGACAAACTTATATGCCATCCACGATGTTGACAAAGTCATGAGCACGTAGTGCAAGAAGAAACTGTGTGGACCAACTTAAGTAGTTAGGACCATCGAGTTTAACAAATCCTGAAGAATTGAGGCTGGGTAAGGAAAAAGCAAAAGCAGTAGAGCTTGCGGAAGCCATTGAAAAAAAAATGTTTCACAGAAACAGAGGAAGGATCGACAGTAAGGGGTTAGCCAATATGGCTCTGATACCAAGATAAGAATATGAAATGAGACTGGTTCAATCGATGCCAGTAATGTTCTATTCAATGTGTATATATAGATTTACAATTGCAGTATAATAACAGATTTACAAATTCAAAAGTGTTGATAAGATTTGATATAACATTATCTTCAACTGCTCTCATCTTCAGTAACAACCTTATCTCTATGAGTTTGAACTATAGTATGACACTTTCGAATATCTGTTTCAACCGTGGATATCATAGAATCTATTCTGTTAACAGCTACTAGTACTACAAGTACGGTTACAGTTATGGAACGTAACGGAGGAGTATAAGACGCCGGTGAGGATGCCGACGTTGCCGCCGATGTCCTTGAAGACGGAGACGGTGTTGAGTGTTGATTGGTCATAGCCATGGGAAGATTTCAATACTAAGGAGTAGATGGTGAAGGTGTATAGTCCGCAGCTACACTCGATCCATATGCTTGCCACGGTGGCCATCCATTTGTTGCTCAGCCTCTCCATAGTCCATCTAGGCACTACTTCTTCATCTCCTATCTCATTTACTCTTTACAGAGGATTCTTTTGTCAATGCACGTGGGTCCTACCGCTAACCTATACCACGTTTCCCAAAGTTTTCTCAACAATGTGTTTTGTTTATTGTCTTGTAGTGAAAAAATAATGATTGGCATGGGAAAATGAAAAAGTGGTATTGAAAAGTGAAAAAATTTGTTTTGTAATAATTTTTTTATTTGAATAGTAAATTATGTGATATAAAAAGTGAATGATTTGATATATTTCTTTTGGGGAAAAAATGAAGTGAATAGTGTGATGGAAATGTGGTGGAATGTGTTGTTGTTTAGAGAACAAGGCCACTATCTTTAGCAGTGGAGTGGAGGAATGGTCCACTGCCAATGTAATAGTATCCTTCCCACTATTAGAATATTCTAATAGAAGATAAGATGAGATTAGAGTTGAAAACGCTTTCGAATACAAAATTGATAGCAACTCATTTGGCAATATGATGCACACAAAAGTTTGCACTTTTACAAATTTTCGTAGCATTCCAAACTTAAAAAAATGTTGTAGTTTCAACTGAATGTCAGCAATGATTGAAGTAATGATCCAATTCGGTGAAGAGATTCTGATTGTTAATAGCTAAGATGGAAACCAAAGAGTCATCCTCAATCAACAAATTGAGGAAGCAATGTTGAAACATTGAGGTCAAGGAGGAAGTATTCTCATTGTTCATGGATAAGAGAGGTATTCCAAGAATTGATATTCCTATCTATAAGGTTTGAAACATTGAGGTCAGGGAGAGGAGAAATGGAAGGATTTGGGGTAGGTTTAAAGCCAGGTAAGGAAGGGTTCCATGAGAAAGACCAAATGTTGAGATCTAAGCATGCCCCTTTCCAAAGCTCAAATATTTTGCCATTGCCCAAATATCTAGCTTTTACTGCCGAACCCACAAAAGATCTTAATTGGAGTAAATTTGCCAACCCAACTTTGACTGAAGGGCGCTGTTATGGAACCCTATAGATCCGATTCCAAGACCCCCCAACAATTTGAGGGTGGGTGCAAATGCTTTTCCAAGACGAGAGTTAGATTCTTTTTCTTATCAAGTGGAAAGCCCTACTAAAATTTCTTCAACATAGAATCAAGTTCAAGGCAAAATGATTTGGAAAAAAGAAAACTTGGTTGGACGTCTATTTGTTTATAAATTCTAAAAGTCAATTTTATATATATATATTGTCATTTTAATAATAAATATATTTCTAAAATTACAATTTGATCAATAATCAATCACAATATCAATGGTGATTTTAGAAGCGTTAAGCTTTGTTGGGTCACTCGATGAGTCACATTTGGCTTGAGTTCGTAGGTTATGTTTGTTATGTAGGATAAAAATATAAGAAGGTAGAATGAAATAGTTTTGTCTTTAGGTTACATTTAGTAGACATAATAGCTATTTCATTAAAAAAAATGAATAACTTCTATTTTGGCTCGAATTCTGTAAGGATGAGTCCAAAAGGTGTGATGAACAGGTCCAAGGTTTATTCTGCTGGGTGGATTCGAGGGGCCTTATCTTGTCAAGGTTCTCCACCATTAAAAAAAATGTAGCATGAAATGTTTTAGAATAGTCATTCTCATGGCCCGTGAGAGAATGGCTATTCCAAGGGTTAGAGTATGTGTAAGATTGTAATCGAACTGGGCCGAATCGGGCTTGTGCATGCCGACTTCAATAGTCTTTGATTCCCTTAACATAATCCCAATTAGAGGCCCAAAGTGGGCCCTAGTAGTCGATGCTAGCCTGTTACTATAGGAAATATGCATCAATAATATGATAGATTACAAATTTTTTTCTTGGAACTTTCCTATTCTCCTGAAAGCAGAGAGATACAATTAACTTTACGTAAAATTAGTGGATTTACTTCTCATCACCTCAGAGATTGCTTTAACCTTGAGAGCACAAGAAGCTTATAGAACCTCCTGGTACGAAAGAACAAAGCCAAAGCAACAAGAAACCCCAGGGAAGCGACGGATGACATAATCAGAAAAGATAACATAAAGCAGCGAGTGCCAAAGCACGATGAATCCTCACCACCACCTGCTTCCTTGTCGTAGATATACCCCATAACTCTCACAGAGAGAATATAAGACCCGACAGGACTCGCTATGCCAATGGCGTTGAAAATAGTACCCATGTGCCTGACACCAAATATCTCCGACGTGATTGCCGGCATTAGCGACCACTGTGAACCATAACAAATGCCGACGAGGATCGAACCCACGTATAAAATTCCGGGCAAACCAAAAGCAATAACAAAGTGGCCGGCAGCCATTGCTGCTAGAGTGGCAGCCATCAAAAATGGCCTTGCGCAGCCTCTTGTGTGCAGCAAAAAATCTGATAAATACCCAGCTCCAATTCGGCCAAGAAAATTCCATATACACCATAAAGAGACCAAAGTGTTGATCTCCAGAGTAGTGTAATTAAGAGATTCCCCAATTTGGCTCAAGTTATTAATCACAGCTACCCCAGACCCCATTCCACACACCATGGCAATAAACAACAACCAGAAGTTTAATGTGCACATGGCCTGCAAAAGATTCATGCTCTCTTCATCAGGCGGCATTTTGTCATCTAAAGCACCATTAACTTCACCCTCTCCACCAGGCAGTTCATGATATGGTGGAGGGTCGTCCTTGGCTGCTATTAATGATGTTTGCAGAAATTGGCTGGAGTCCTCCTCCTCCCTCTGGAATTTGAATGCAATTCCAAGAGGTGATGCAAGAAGAAGAAAAAGAAGTACAAGGGTAAAAATGCTTGCCCATAATGGCAAAGTGAAGAGGTTTTGCAAAATCACTATAATCAATAGATAAGCAGCAATGATGAGAGCTACTGCAATGAAACCATTCAAGTGCTTCTTGTCATCACTTGTGTATGGATTATCATAGATTCTCACGAAAAACATAAGCACAAGGGAGACGAACGTAGGCAACAGAGCAAGCATAAGGAGGAAAGTGCTGGGGTTGCCCTTCCAGAATGTGTCATACACTTGGATCAGTATTGCCCCACCAATGCCAATAAAGCCCTGCCAAATGAAATTAGCTAAGCTTGAATAATATCTCAGCATATATATATATATATATATATATACATCAAGCAAGAGCATTGACTAGAAAATTTTATAAGCAATCATTCATTTATTTATACAAATTAGAAGCTTTATGAAGACATTAACTTTTCAGAGAAAAGATACACTGTTGGGAGATTAAAGCGATATGAAGTTTTTACCAAGAGCACATTAATATACATAATTGAACACAACTCTAGCTCAAAAGCCTAAGCTAATGGGCTAAGGTCCACTTATGTATATTAAGCACTCTTTACTTTTATATTTTCTCAATGTGGGACACAACACTCACAAGTGTACTCACAACAATCTCCCCCTCACTTGTGAATCTCTTCACATTGACCAAACTCCCTCTTGCTTGTGAGTTTTTCTACATTCCAAGAGTGTCTCACGTCAAGAGTTGCGGAAGACTGACACAACTCTAAACAACTCTAAACCTGACGCATCCAGACACCCGTCCCAGAAAAGTAACCATGGCTCTGATACCAATTGTTGGGGAGAGAAACACCAAGGGGAGGTCAAACAAGAGTAAATTAATATACTTAATAGGACACCACTTCTAGCCCAAAAGCCTAAGCTAATGGGCTTGGGTCCACTTAAGTATATTAACCATTTTTATTCTTTATACTTTCTCAATGTGGGACACAAACCTCACAAGTGCATGCACAACATACACCATAAGAGAGATTTTGTGGTTGGATTTTATTTTTAAAATTTAGGAAAAACTAAGACACCTTAATTACATGTAAAAAAAAAAAGACACCTTAATTACTACGCATTTGAGAAGACTCTTCCAAATTTTAAAAAAAAATTGGAAATACATAGATAATGAAATAACCAAGAAAATAGAGATCGAAGAGAAGAGAGGGGAGAAAGATATCTTGCTTTGAGAGATGGATATCGTGAGAGGTGTGAAAAACATAAGGTTTTTTAAGTAATTTTACAAGATATTTTTAATCCCACAGGAAAGGATTAGCTAAGCCACTCATTTTCGAGTGGCTTAGCTAACCCTGTGTGTATGGGATTAGTAGTCCCATGGGAATAAACTACTCCCAGGAATAGCATGTTACCAAACAAAGGATTAGCTAGTTCAATCCAAGGGCTTAATCCACGAACCAAACGGGGCCTTAATTTTACTTTCTGAACTTTCAATTTAATGTAATATACTTCATCTTAAAAGTGATACAATGACCTATATACCTTTTTTTTTTTATATAAAATTTTAAATTTACCCTTAATTTTCAAATGAAAATTGAAAGATAACTTGATCTTTTTAGTAATTTTCGTTAGAGGTTAACCGTTGAATTTAATGAAAAGAGTCAATTGAATCAAATTGAAAGTTTAAAAATTAAAATTAAATTTTTTTAAAATTTAGAGATTCTTTTCAAAACGTGGAGTAGCTGGGTTTGAAATGAATCTAATCAAAGCCGGAGAGGTGGAAAAGGGGAATTAAAAAATTAAAATTTGTAGGTTTACTCAGCAACGATGATTACTATTAATTATTGAAAAAAAAGAAATATCACCTTCATGATTCCAACAAGGGTCCCGCCACAACGAGGGAAGTTCTGTACGGCAGGAACAACATTGGCTGTGGTGAAGAAGGACTGAGCATGAGAGGCCAGCCACATGAAGAAACACATTAACGGCACCGGAGGCCGCTGGATCAATCCAACGACGGAGGCCCATATTAGAAAGTACCCCACGAAGTTCTGGATCGCCCCCACCAGGTGGACCACCCATGGCCCACCCAAACTCCAGTAGTTACAGCTGTTACGGTTACCGAGTGCCACGGCGGAGTATAAGACGCCAGCTAGGACCCCGGCGTTGCTGCCGATGTCCTTGAAGACGGACACGGTGTCGAGCGTTGACTGGTCGTAGCCTTGGCTAGATTTCAACACCGAGGAGTAGATGCTGAAGGTGTATGCTCCGCAGCAACACTGGATCCATATGCTCGCCACCGTGGCTACCCATTTGCTGCTCAGCGGCAGCCTCTGCCTCTGCCTCTCCATCCCCTGCAACTATCTTCTCCTACAATTTGCTTTTTGCCTATTTTTCATTGCCACCACGCATTTCCTTTGAAATGTTTTAGAGTGAGTAATGGGGTCACGACCCACCCACATTTGTTAGATGACAATGATGTAATATTTATGAACAATGTTTTTCTTGTAGACAGTAACATATTGTACGCTTTGTGACTTTGTCCCATTCTACGTTTGTTTGGCCAAATTGTTAAAACTTTTTTTTTAAAAATAAAAAAGGAAAAAATATAAAAAAGTCTCCTAAACTACGGCCGTTTATAATATAGTCTCTAAATGTTAGAAAAGTAATAAAATAGTCTCTTAAACTATCAAAATGTAACAAAAATGTCACTTATTTTTTTTATATTCTTATAATACCTTTATTCTTTTAACAAATAAAATAATTATAAAAAAAACTAAACAATTTTTTAAAAATACAAAAAATCATAAGTGACTCCTTCTCTCGGACCCGTGTTAATCAGTGAGGCTTAATTCTTAGTTCCGTCTTAATAATCTCAGTCCCTCCGTCTGAAAGGTCATTCCCAACAGTCAGGGGACATCGAGATACTATTTCTTCTTTTACTTGTTCACTTAAACCCAGGTATAGCAGGCGTAAAGTTTATTGATCGTCCTAGTTCTAATAATCTTTATCTTGACCTTTTAACTCTAGGTGGAGGTTTAGCCTTATCCTTACCCATACCTTTCTTCAGTTCTTTCTTCTCATCATGATCCTCACCTCGACAGGTTAATAGCTCGCTAGCCTTCTTGATAGGCACCCTTTTCTGCTTTTATTGACCATAATTGACTTCTTTTTTCCTGGCTAATAAATATATAAAAAAATAAAATAAATAAATATTCACCTATTGATTTTTTATTTTTTTATAATTATTTTATTTATTAAAAGAATATAGATATTATAGAAATATAAAAAAGTAAGTAATATTTTTATTATATTTTGATATTTTAAGAATTACTTTATTACTTTTTCAACATCAAATAACTATATTATAAACAGCTAGTGTTAATATTGACTTGTATTTCTTTTACCTGTGTGTGGGTGCTGCAGTTTGTGTGTGAGAAAAAACAAAATATTGAGAAATTTTGGCTGCAGCTCCACGTGAACCCAAAAGATTTATGTTCTCATTTATTTCTTACTTGCCCTTTTGTCTTTCCTTCATTAGCTTCTTCTTGAAGCTTTGACAAAAACTCTTGTTAGTTGAAGTCATTCATCCGGTCATTAATAAAAGGAAGGCAGCAGCTTGACTTTGCTTCTTGGAGAAGCTTGGCCTTTTACATATAGCCATTCAGCTATTTTGTTGAAGATGCAGAAGCTTCATCTTTGAGACACAGAGAGACTTGTGATACATCAGTTTATTGATCTCACTTTTGTATGTTTATTTAAGCTTAGAGAATTATAAAAAAGTTGTTCTCTTTTGTGTAAGTGTGAGATTTAGGTGTATTGGGGCTTTTGGGTTTGAGTGATTTTATTTATATTACTCTTTGTATTCCATCATTTTGTTAGTGAATTTATTTTGGATTGTCTCCGTCAGTGGATGTAGGCATGTTATGCCGAACCACTTAAATCTTAGTGTCTTATGTGGCTGTGTTATTTTTATTATGCACTTTTCTATTTCTTTTGTGATCTAAGATCTGCATTTGTCACAACAGCTGGTAGTTTAAGAGGTTTTTTTTTTATATTTTTCCCAATAAAAAATAAAGAAAATTGTTGACATGTCCCCAAGAGTTAGTTCAATCGGCTGAGACCACGCCTAATAAAGCGGAGGTCATTAGTTCGAATCTCCATCCCCCTCTTGTGTGGACATGTCAAAAGAAAGTTGTTGAGATAAACGAAAAGGAGATAGGAGGAAGTGGATTTTTTTACCAAACACAGCGGAGCCGAATGATAATTTAAAATGGACAAGTAATGATTGATTAGTGCATAATTGCCAAGTGTTCTTTCTTTGTTTAGAAGCTTTGAACAGACGGTACATAATTATGTACAAGGTGACCGTTTTCTGCAAGAACATAACAGCCACAGGGATCCGAATGACATAAGAAAACTCCTAATTAACCAAATTGCTTTTTCTAATTTTGGGTGCACGTAAGTCGTAACGTGCACTACTTAGCTAAAAGCACTATTTGTTAGTTTACCTAGGGACTAGGGTGACGATTGCGGTGAAAAATAATAGGGTAGTTGAAAAAGTTCATAAGATTGTCTTACAAGTTACAATGCTGCTCCTATTTTCAATTATTAGTTTGTAGGTGAACCAGCAATCAAGTGTATTTTCCCTCTTTGGTTCTGAAAGATTCAACTAGGCTGGAATTCAAGAGCCAGTACTTTCAAATGCTTAAAGTACTACACATTTCAATACAATTTTTCTTCAAAACCGAAGTGATAATTCATAATTGATGAAATGATTAAGAGTTTATAGTTAGCAAATTAATTACTAACTAATTATTTATATTAACAAGTCATATTTTTGCTTAATCTTTTCACCAATTTGTAAGAAACATTACAGTACCACTAGCAGCACTCGAAAAAAATAACTTGTAGCCTGACATGATATTTCTTTAGAATTTCGGTGGTTGCTGGTAATTCTTATTATGGAGAAATTGTTTCATATAGAAGCCCTTTTATGTCAAGTCTTATACCAAATGAGAAGAAAAACCTTGCCACAGATCATCATTCCAAGGGTGGGAAATATATAAGGATTTCATCACTTTTACAAAGGGAACCAAGGGATACAATTCCATACAAGGTGATGATAAACTGCAACTATAGGAAAAAAAAAAATCAAATAATATCACAAATTATAACTACCCTTTTCTCTTGAAAACAGAGATAATAGTATAATACACCTTTCACTCAAGAAAAAACAAGCAAAAAGATAATGGCCTCATCAATTACATTTTCCCTGTACTCACATATTTACTTCTCATCATCTTGAAGAATGTTTTAACCTCCTAAGCACAACCAGCTGATAGAACCTCCTAGTCCGAAAGAACAATGCAACAGCAACAAGGAAACCCAAAAAAGCCACAGCTGCCATGATCAGAAAAGATAGCATAAAGCAGCGAGTACCATAGCAAGAGTCATCATCCCCAGATGCTTCCTTATCATAAATATACCCAATCACTCTTACAGAGTAAATATAAGATCCCGCAGGACTTGCTATGGCTATAGTGTTGAAAATAGTACCCATGTGCCTCACACCAAATATATCCGAGCTGATTGTAGGCATCAATGACCACTGTGAACCATAACAAATTCCTACTAGGATTGAACCTATGTATAAATTCCCGGGAAAACCAGAAGCAATAACAATGTGGCCAACACTCATTGTGGCTAGAGTAATAGCCATCAACAACGGCCTTGCCCAACCTCTTGTGTGTAGTAAATAATCTGAAATATATCCAGCTCCAAAACGGCCTAGAAAATTCCATATACTCCATAAGGAAACCAAGTTATTTATCTCCACAGTTGTGTAACTAAGAGATTCCCCTATTTGGCTCATGTTATTAATTGTAGCCAGCCCTGAGCCCATTCCACACATCATGGCAAAAAACAGCAACCAGAAGTTTGCTTTACGCATGGCTTGTAAGAGATTTAAGTGTTCCTCGTCCCGAAGCATTTTGCTGTCTGAAGTTTCCCCAACTTGGCCCTCGCCACTTGGCAGTTCATGATACTCAATAGGATCCTCTGCCGTAGAAAACTTTGGGGGTATGATTTGCTCAGCATTGTCAGTTAAAAGATTACTATCAGTTGAATATGTTTGTGGTGATATCTTTGAGTCCTCCTTCTGGGCCTTGATTGCAATCCCAAGAGGCGATGCAAGTAGAAAAAGAAGAAGTATGAATGTACAAATGCATGCCCATAATGGCAAAGTCAAGATGTTCTCCAGAATTATGATAACCATGAGATAACCAGCAATGACCAGAGCAACTGCAGAGAAACCATTTAAGTGCTTCTTGCCATCATCTATGGTTTCCTTATAAATTCTCACCAAAAACATAAGCATAAGGGAGACAAATGTGGGCAACAGAGCAAGCATCAGAATGTATGTGCTCGGCTTGCCCTTGCATAATGTGTCGTACACTTGGATTAGTATTGCTCCACTAAGACCAAGAAAACCCTGTCCATGAGAGAAGGTAGAACGACACATTTTCGTGATTCTGGGCATAGCAGACTTGAAGCAAGAGCATTGACAGAAGGATATATTATAACTAGCTAAAGGGACTTGTGGAGAATAAACACTACAGATTTAACCATTCATTTGAAAAGTAGTAGAAGTTCCATGAAGACAATAACAGGGCATTTTGTTCATCAATGACTTCAGAAGGAATATTTATCTCTCATATATAAATTGTTACAAAGAAAAATTAAGTCGTTGCCAATGGTTAGTCAGAACACCACAAATGAGCAAATGACAAATACAAACATTCACCGTATTGGCACAATATGAATTCTATACTCCAATTGATTCAAAAGCAAAAGGGAAAAGCAGAGAAATTTTAGTTATCTTAGTTTGGTCATGCAGAGCACTAAGCCCCAATAAACTACTTGTACCTAATCTAACGCTCAAAACCTGTACCTAACTTAAAGAAGAAGAATAAGAGCGACCGGGTGTTTCTTCCATGAGCTTGGTTTCAGGCTTTCAGCTATATAGATCTTCTACACTCGTGTTATACCCCGTTCAGGCGATGTAGTAGGCCTACATTCCCTTAATTTTTTCACCACTTCTCACTCGTGAAGAAACGCACAGCCAGAGGAAGTTCTAAACGTGTTCACATCCAAAGGAACTTGTGTGCATGATAGCATAGACTTTGGGTTAAAGCACTAGTAAGCCCCATTTCAAAACTTAACCCTGAAAGCCACGACGTCAAAGTGCACAACCAAACATTACTTTTTATCTGTATGTTTGGGAATGGGAGTTTGAGCTCACAACTCTTCCTATTGTTCATCATGGCCCTCAGGATAAACCGTTACAATTAAGGGAAGCACTAGTCATATATATACATTATCACTTAAAAAAATATTAGTCAATGTAAAACTTAGACGCTACGTGTGTGGCCTTTTCATGTCGTCAATGTTGACCCAGGAGTTATACGTTACTGTATTCAATTGAGTACGCATTCTGTCATGGGAGCCACGGCCACCAAAACCAAAATAAAGAAGAGAAAAACAGAGATGCATCGTAAACGTCGTTGTTGCGTGCACCTGGCCGCAACTTTACTCAGCAGTTGCCTAATTCCACTGCTCTACTGTGAACGCAATTGGTGTCATATATTATTATTAGCTCACCATTGGAATTATCTTCACACAATCGGAACTAATTAAAATTCCAAAGACTGAATTTTGAGATTCCAAAGGTGTGTTTGGCTCTTGGAACTAATTAAATTTGTTGTCTTTTTATCGATTAATATCTAAGCGAACAACCAAAGTAAATAAACAAAACCCAGAACAGACGATCCGAGGCGGTCGGATTAATCAAGGTGTAAAACAAACAGAACCCACACGTTCGTACCTTCATGATGCCCACGATTGTCCCACCATAATCAGGAAAGTTCTCTACGCCAGTAACCACATTGGCGGTGTTGAAGAAGGTCTGAGAATGAGCGGCGAGGAACATGAACAGGCACATCACCTGCACGGGAGGGCGGTGGATCAATCCGACGACGGACGCCCACATGAGGAAATACCCCAAGAAGCACTGGATCGAACCCGCCACGTGGACGACCCACGGGCCACCACGTATACCTCGGGTGTTATGGGTGACGGAGGAGTAGAGGAGGCCTGAGAGGACACCGACGTTGGCGCCGATGTCCTTGAAGACGGACACGGTGTCGAGCGTTGATTGGTCGTAGCCCTGGCTTGATTTCAAGACAGAGGAGTAGACGCTGAAGGTGTAGGATGAGCCGCAGCTGCTCTGGATCCATATGCTCGCCACCGTCGCTGCCCATCTCGTGCTCAGCATCTCCATCTCTCTGCAATTCTTCTTTCTTTGTAGGCTATGCCACTGCTCTTACTTTAATTAAAGGGAAGTGCATGTAGCATGTTTTTTGTCATGTTGTGGGGACAGACAGATATTATCATTTTATCTTATAATTCTTTAAAACTTAATTATTATTTTTTAAAACAATTTATAAACATTAAACGGTCAAATGTTCCCAGCAATTCTACCATTATTTTAGTCGGCTCTCACATGACATGGTCGAAATCGGAAGAAGGATTTGGCGTAATTTGGAGCGATCGGAGCCGGGAATTGGATTTTGGGGGACTGGGGTTAGGGTTTGGTGAAATTATGCTATAATAGGAAATAGGAAAGATATCTCTAGAGTCTAGAGTCTAGAGGAGAGTAAATACATTAGACTAGAGTGTGGAAAGGGAATCCAATTCCCACGCTCGGTTTGGAGCGTGGGAAACGCGATCAAGTGAACAATGAGTGGAAAGGGAAGCCCATTCATATACTCGGTTTGGTGCGTGGAATCACGATCGAGTGAACAATTATTGGATATTTTAATTTCTAAAAATATTTTTATGGGAAAAATATAAAAAAGCCCCTCAAACTACCGGTCGTTTACAATTTAACCCCATAATGTTTAAAAAATAATAAAGTAGCCTCCCCACACTACCAAAATGCAATAAAAATGTCACTTATTTTTTTATATTCCTATAATACCCCAATTCTTTTCACAAATAAAATTTTAAAATAATTGTAAAACACCCAACAAAAAAAAAATAATGAGCGAATATTTATTTATTCCAAAAAACTTTTTTTTTTAATTTATAAGCCCATTGTTTTTTTGTATTTTTTTTAAAAAATTGTTTGGTTTTTTTTTACAATTATTTTAATATTTTATTTGTTAAAAGAATAGAGGTATTATAGGCATATAAAAAAATAAGTGGCCTTTTTGTTACATTTTGGTAGTTTTGGGGCTACTTTATCACTTTTTGAACATTGGGAGGCTAAATTGTAAACGGCTGATAGTTTGGGGGGCTTTTTTATATTTTTCCCTATTTTTAAATTCTCATTCACTATTCAAAATTGTGTTATTTTGTCTTTAAGAAGTAGCTTAATTGGCTAGGACCACGTTTAATGAAGCGGTGGTCACTAGTTTAAATCTCCCTTCGACTTCTTGTGCGGACATATCCAAAAAAAAAAAGTGTTATTTTTTTTTTTTTTTCATATCTGCACAAAAGAGAGAATAAATATTCGAACTAATGACTTTCATTTCATTAAGCGTGGTCCTAATTGATTAAACAATTTTTTAAAAATTTGTTAAAAAAATATTATTTTATATTCTCTCGACATATTCAGCTACCAGCCATACTAATAAAAGTAGTGAAACCTTATTGACATTGGACCGTCTCCGTCAGAGCATCATGAAAATGATCAAACTACCCCTAAATCCTTACTTAACCATTAATGCATGCAAATTGGTAGATATTCTCTCCCACAAAATGGGAGTTTTTTTGTTAAAAAAAAAATCTTTTTATCCATAAGACCATATAATTGGTGAGCTTTTGCTTGCCCTTTTTAACAGAATTTTTTTTTTTTTTTTTTTTTTTTTCGGTGAAGATGGTTGACTAAGGTTCCGTTTACTTCGATATAAAATAATTTTTAGAAAATTATTTTCGTATTTTACAGTGTTTATGGCGATGTAAAATAGTGGTCAATGAAAAATACTTTCTTTTGACCGAAAATTCTTTTTTAATTTTTGAAAAATGATTTATGATCATTTTTCGACTTTAAGTATCTCATTCTCAAATCGACAGATCCTGTCAAGACCCGCCTAGGACTTCGGAGAGACTTGCCTAAGACTGGCCTGAGACCTACCTAGGACTTGACCGAGACCCTGCCGGGACCGGACCGAACCTACCCGGGATTTGACTGGGACCCGCACAGGACCTGACTAGAACTCTCCTGAGACCCCGCCAGGACCCACCCAGGATTTGCTTGAAACCCCATCAGGACTTGTCCAAGACTCGCCCAGGACCTACCTATGACCCGTTTGGGACTTGACCGAGACATGCCTAGGACCCCACCGGGAGTTGCTCGAGACCCCGTCAAGACTTGCCCATGACTCACCCGAGAGACCTCGTCGGGACCTAACAGGGACTCGCCCAGGACCTGCTTGGGGGCCATTGAAAAATATTTTTGGCAGAAAACGTTTTCCTTGAAAATGATTTCTTTTTTAATATTTGGTATGTATGGAAAATTAGGTGGGTCCCGGTCGTCGAAAAACATTTTTAGCACAAAACATTTTCCTAAAAAATATTTTTCGGTATTTGATGTGTACGCAAAATCATATTAAACACTAAATTATGAAAATGTCTCTATCAAGTCTAGGGCGGTCCTGCCAGGGTCTTTAACATTTTCATTTTCATAGTTCAGGGTTAAGATGTTTTTAAAATGATCAAAGGTCAAAATCTTGCCACGTCATTTAAGTAAAACAAGCAAGAACTTAACATGCGTTTGAAATAAAATGTTAAAAGTTTAAATCCTTCTTCTATCCAAACCCATATCCCTTCTTCCCATCCCCACTTCCTCAACCACCGAACAAGGCTTCTTCCATCTACCGTACCTGGCTTCTTCGACTCAGTTTCGGTCACAGGCAACTCTTTCTCTCTGGTGGGTTTCTCTTCTGAAACAGATCTCTAATCTTAAGAATTATCTATACCTTGCGCCTCTATTTCAAGGCTCACTCCCCTAAGCTGACCCTGGTAATCAAAGAAAATAATGGCATGTCCCGCAATCAAGTGTATGATGCAGCGGAGATTTAACTATGCACCAAGATTAGTCCCGACTATGAAAGGCTCAAGATCTGCAAAATCCCCAAAGAGAAGAATCTGATGATTCGGCTAGAGAAGGGAGAGAAGATTGTCGACACTTGCGAAGGGGTTGAGATTAGGTGGATATGTTTGATGAAAGAGGTCAGCCATTTGACCTCAACCAATTGACTAGGTTCGTGAGTTTGGTTTCTATTTAAAACTGTAGTGTTTTACATCAATTCACGTTGTATATTTATACAGAATATGTAATCAAGTGGAATTCTAATCTTAAGAATTATCTCTAGGATCATATCTTCTCTGATTACTCAAACTAGGTCTATGTTATCTTCAGTTGCTTCTATCTCCTTCAATTCCGTTTCAGAAGAGAAACCCACCAGAGAGAAAGAGCCGCTTGTGACGAAAACGGAGTCGGAGAAGCCAGGTACGGTGGATGGAAGAAGCCAAGTACGGTGGTTAAGGAAGTGGGGATGGGAAGAGGGGATTTGGATTTGGATGGAAGAAGGATTTAAACTTTAATGTTTTACTTAAAATGACGTGGCATGATTTTGACCTTTGATCCTTTTAAAAACATCTCAGCCGTGAACTGGATTCTTTCCATTTCAAATGAAATGGAGAGGATTTCCAAGCAAATAACCCCAAGTGCTTCCTATTATGGTATTTGACTTTGAAATTTAGCCCCATTGATACAACCCGAGTGTTACCGAACCTTACACCCTCGGTTGGTTAAACTTGGAAATTGGAATTGATTTGCACTTCACTTGGGTTGGGTTAGACGTAGGGGTGCAACATGTAGGCTTGAGCCAAGTTGAGCCCAAACCATTCTAAAAGTATTGGGCCCATGTTAATGCAAATCTTCATCGAAGCCCTAAACCCAACCCATAACCTGTGGACTTGGTTGATTCAAACAAAATATTAGTTGTAGTGGATCACAGTCCTAGTCCACTATACAAAAGCTGAGTCACCTAGTTGAAAGAGAAGGCCCATGCTGACAGGGCAGATAGTCCTACGTGGCAAAACGTGGAAGGCACGTGCTGGGTCCAAGGTGGACACGCGCTGGAGTGTGGACACTTTGAGGTTGCCAAGCTCACGTGAGGACAACGGACGGACGGCATGGACTAGGCCCTCTTTGCAATACTTACCGAACCCAATGCGGTATTCAAACGTGGAAGCCCATTAAGATAATCCGATTAATTATTTTGTTCTAGCGCGGGAAATTTTAAACAATTGGGAGAGGAGACTTCCCAACCCACACTCTCATTCGTCGCGTACGTTACACCTCCCTTACTAGGAATAGCATTTGGTAAGATTAAGGTTGAATAAAATTTTAATTTAAGAGAAGAAAAAACTAAAAAAGTAAAATTTTTTAGGGTATAAATTAATTTTTGAGGATCGATGTCATTAAAATACATAAAATGTAAAAGAAAATTTCAAATTTTGATGACGTTTCGTAAACTTTGGGCGGCTCGAACCCCAAGGCTAAGAGTGCAGGTGGTTTTGTGGCTGCCTAGTGCTTATATTGATATGAAAAATGCTAGATGTTCTTCTAATGTTCTTTTGGTATTCTCTCAACTTTGATATAACTTTTAAAATCATCGTTGAATTTGAAATTATCATTATTGATTTTTAATCTATTTGTGATTTTAAAAGTCATATCACAGTTAGAAGAACATTAGAAGAATAATTATCATTTTCCTACTTATATTTCAACACGATTCAAATTCGATATACGAATAATACGATATTTATGGTTGATAATTTTTTACATAATTCTTAAACCTGACACAAATTTAAAACAAAATTAACAAATCTTAACAATTTTTAATTAAAATAGTTGATAATTTTATACTCAGTGTGATGGGAAGCACAAATTGCTAGTCTTAATTTAGAAAGTTGAATATATATGGTAAGAGCGTCCCTCCACGCGCCATTAGCCGCTTGGCCCATCGTTGTCAACCGCCAAAAATAACAAACTCTGTTCCCCTTAATCATGACTCATTAGGTACGACATCTTTGTCGCCCTCCGGCGAAACCAAAACATATACAAAATTTTTAATGAAATAAATAATAATAATCAACAATTTTTTTTAAAAAAGAGCAGCTCTCAACTTCCAAACAGAGACCAAACGCCACCGAGAGAGATTGGGATTTGGGGCTTAAATTCCCAATGCGAAACCTTCCTCGCTCCTCTCTTGGCGTTCATGGTGGGTGGTGGTGGTGGCGATCCTCTACTGGTAGATGGAAGCCGACGATGATGACGTCGTTTTCCCAGTGGCGGAGCCTCTGGCTGGTGTTCCGCTCGCCGACGCGCCCATTCTCTTTTTCGTTTGCTTCCACAAGGCTCTGCGCTTGGAGCTCGCCCAGCTCCACCACGCTGCGGTGAAGGCATTGAAGGTGGTGGAGGGCGGGTCCCACGGCCGTGAGTTGGTACTCGAGCTCCAGCGGAGGTTCGAGTTTCTGAAGCTTGTGTATAAATACCACAGCGCTACGGAAGATGAGGTAGTTTTTCCTTCTTTTGGTTTTTTCTAGGTTTGTTACACTCTGTTTGGTCGGTGAGAAAATGAAGGAAAAGAAAGAAAGTTTTAAACTTTGGAAAGTAGGAAAAGAAGAGGGATACCTTTTTGTGGGCAAAGGACACGTGGCAGGCACTGGTTTTGTAACCTCTGTGCATTAAATGCTCATACTTTTGGGGTTTATTGTGCCTTTTTGTTGTGGTTTGTGGGGCAAAAGAGAATGAAAAAGAAATTGATGGAAAAAGGAGAATTGTTAATTTCTCATGTCTAAAGCACTATTTTTGGGTTTATTTAAAATTCACTCATATTTATCTCTGGGTTCCAAATATTTGAGAATCATCTATTTAATGTTATTATTGGTCCGGATCCTTCGTTTTCCCGTAGCTAATAATTGTTCATCTTTGTTATATCCATATATATTGCGAGTTCAGTCAGTCAACTATAGTGGGGTAATGCAAAATAGAAGTAGAAAAAATAAAGTAAAACAATCGCAAGATAACCACTTAAATCAAAGCTCAATCTCTCTTAATTTCCAAGGATAAGATAGTTTCTTTCTCTTAATATATAACTTCACACGACACACACCAGCTCGAGAGAAAACAAACAAAGCTGAATTCGAATATATTTATATCCATTGTCAGCTAGAGCAAGTCAGCATACGTAGTGTATGATATGGTGTGGGTGTGGGTGTGGCATATGGTGCTCTATGCACCAACCTGACCAATTCAAGCCACATCATCACTATAAGCTGTTGAAAATACAAATCAGTGATCTACCAAGAAAATGAAGAGAATGAGAAAGCGAAAATCTAAGTTTTAGAATGGATGTTTTGATCTTTTTAGGAATGAAAAATCTTTTTATAATGTCCACTGCAACTTTATAATCCTTTTTTTTTTTTGTACTCCTTTCCATGTCTATGGTTGCTTGATTAGAACTTTTTTTTTTTTTTGTAGGTTATCTTTCTTGCACTTGATGTACATGTTAAAAATGTGGCATGCACATATGCACTGGAACATGAAAGCACTGATGACCTCTTTGATTCTATTTTTCATTGCTTGGATGTTCTATTGGAGGAAAAATGTAATATTTCCAAGGCTTTTCAAGAACTCATTTGTTCCATCAGCACCATTCAGGCCTCAATTTGGCAGCATATGGTGAAAGAAGAAAAGCAGGTACTTAGTTGCTTTGTGTATTATCTCTGAGTTAGGATTATTTTTGATACACTCTTTGGCTTGTGAAATCTATTGTTCCTCACTTGGTTGCAATCTGTTTTGGTTCCTAGCTTGGTTTATGGAAAAGACATGCTTTAATAATCATAAGTTAGCACAAGCTTTCCAGTTATTGTGGCTTGGCTGACCATTTGTCAATCATAATTTTTGTATACTAATGTTGTGTTAAGTTTTACGTGTTGGCAAATTCATGTGCCAAAACATGGTATTTAGGTTATATTTTGTAATGGGTAAATTATGGTTGAGTCTTGTTAAATGTTTGAAATCTTCAATTTCAGCCTTCTCCCTCTCTCTCTCTCTCTCTCTCTCTCTCTCTCTCTCCCCCCCCCCTTTTTTTTTTCTTTAACTTATCAAAAAAGAGAGGCTGAAATTGAAGATTTCAAGACTTCGATCGATTGAACCAGTGTGACAAGTTCTCATACAAATTCTTGAGAGTTTGATCCATCGAAGATGTGCATCAAGCGACTGAAACCCAAGAGTTCGATTGACACTTGATCAATTGAACATATGCGATCCTAAAACCCTACAATTCAATCGATACTTGATCAATTGAATGAGTGGAAGACTTTTTTTATTCAGCCAACTTATGTTTTGGAATCTAGGTCTTACCCTACCTACATAAGCCTATTGAGGCACGATTTTCAATGAGAGAGGGTACGGTCATTACATACACTTTAGAGAGAAACCTAAACACTTAGAGCCAAATCAGAGATTAATCATTTCCTTCTTTGTTACCATTAAACCACATAAAGAAAACCTTCAAGGCAGCTTCAGCCATCGGAGTTCTGGGTTGTAGTGAGTTTGTTCGTTCGTGGAGATTCCATAGAAGAAGGCCAGAGTTGTGGAGCCACTGCAGTGGGAGGCAAACGGGTCATTTGCTGGGGCTGCAAGCCTGTGTTTAGGTTACAGAGGTTTTATGAGTAGATTGGTTGTAACACTTTAATCTTCTAGTGGAATTCCTTTGGGGTACGCTGGCCCCTAAAGTAGTTTTTTCTTTTGAAGAGTTATTAAAAAAAATTCCAATTTGTTATCAAAATATTTGTGTTCATTACTTTATGCTTTCTTGGATTTTTGTAGTCATAACTTTGGTGTTTGGATTGAGATATTCACTGTTTACCATTGTTTGGGGTCTATCTAGATTTTTCATGTTAAAAAAGGACATGTTTCCATATTTTTGTGTCGTGATGTTAGTAGTTTAAAGTTATCTTGTTAATGGTTCTAAATTGTCTACTATTCACTCCTCTTTTGTTTTTTTGGGATAAGTTAGTGGTCGCAAGGGGAGGGGAGGGTCTCCAGTCACTTGTGCTGACCCTTGAGGTAAAGTGGCATAAAATTTTGCATGCAGTGTTAGAATCAAGTAATATATGGGTCTTAAGAAGGACGTTTAGTGTATCATGCCATTTGGTGCTGTTAGCCTCATTGTGTACTGAAGTAGTCAGCAGCCAGTGCCATCAAGTTCCACCAGATCATTGTTAAAGTAGAAATCCTAAATTTACGAGTAACTTTGGTTGCTGATGCTCTTACAATGCATGAATTTTATATTGGATCCTTTAACGAATATTCAAGATTGCTCTTTTCAAGCATTTATTTTGAGTAATACCAAAACTTGTTGTTTCATACAGATTCATAGATGTATCCTCTGTACTTAACATTGCAATATACAAAATGACTGTTGTTAATGTGCATGGTACAGGTTTTTCCATTGCTGATGCAGAAATTCTCTTCCAAAGAACAGGGTTCACTTGTGTGGCAGTTCATATGTAGTGTTCCAGTAATGCTGATAGAAGACTTTTTTCCATGGATGATCTCCTTTCTTTCTCCAGAGGAACAAGTGGATGTTACTCGTTGTATAAAAGAAATTGTACCCAGAGAAAAATCATTGCAAGAGGTAGACTCTCAGCTAAATTCTCACCCCAATTTGGTTCAACTTACTGAATGTGACTGGTTCAAATATGTTTGTGAAGGTGGTGTTTTCTTGGCTTGGAAACAAAAATCAACCCTCCTCTGGTACCCACACTAGGACTGTAAAAGGTGTTCAATGTCCTGATGGATCTGCAGATATGAGAAGGATAGTCAAATTGCAGTCATCTAGAAGTTCATTTTGTGAAAATTGGAATTGGATAAAAGCATGTTGTATCCAAAAAGATGTCGGAAACAATCCGATTGATTGTCTTAGTCTTTGGCATGGTGCCATCATGAAAGATTTTCAAGAAATTCTGGAAGAGCTATACCAATTAAGAAGCTCAAGCAGTTTTCCAAATCTACATTTAATAATCATCCGGCTAAAATTTCTTGCTGATATCCTCAGCTTCTACAGGTAATTAATATGATTGCTGAAGCACTTCCTTCTAACAGACACAACATACTTGATCAGGCTGCTGATTAGAATATCTCTTTCTTTATTCCTTATGTAATTGTTTTCTTGCTCGTGTCATAATTCTCTGTGGAAAATTTGTAATTTACAGCAATGCCTTGAAGAAATTTTTTTACCCTGTATTAAATCAAGTTGCCAATGGCTGCCTGTCTCCCTCCAATGAAGAATTCCCCTGTGCAAGTCAAATTGAAGGTCTACAGCTGCTGCTACAATACAATGGCCAAAATGGTATACCTTTGTGCAAGTTTCTGGAGAAGCTTTTCACAGAGCTTGAGTCTTTCGTGCTGGGAGTTGGCAAACAGTTTGCCTTTCAAAAGAGGGAGGTAAACTGCTTCTAGTTTTGTCATCATTATATAGCATGTGAAGGGGGGTAATTCAACCATTACTAGTCATATTGATCAAAGTGATAACTATGTTCCATTTGCAATGGGTGTTGTGCAATGACTTCCAGAAATCCCTCTTAAAACCTGTCATAGATAAGTTATTTACAAAATGTTTTCCATATTGCGTCATTTGACAAATTTTCCAGTTTTTAACAGGTATTTCCAATTATTAGCAAGAAATGCTGCCATAAAATGCAACAGCGACTTATGTACATGAGCCTTAATACAATGCCACTTGGGTTGCTAAAGTACGCGATTACTTGGTTTTCATCTCATTTATCTGGGAATGAGTCCAGGTCCATTCTTCGCAGCATAAAGCAGGGAGATTCTTTTGTGAATAAATCTTTTGCATCCCTCTTACAGAAGTGGTTTGAACTTGGTTATTCAGGAAAGATCTCTATTGAAAAATTCAGAGAAGATTTGCAGAACATTTTCAAGAGCAGATGCTCTTTTCTATCTGAGCAAATCAAGGAAACTTCTGGATCTTCTTCCTTACACTCAGATATGCAACTTCCTGAAGGATCGAACCCTAGGCCAACTGAGGGCAAGAACTGTTTTTCTTCATCTTCTAGCCCCCGCACTGCTAAGAAGTATGAGACCTCGTACTCCAGTGCAATCAATTTGCACGTATTTTTCCCCAAAACAATAAAGATGGCGCATCCTTTTCCTAAGTTTCTTGCCGATAAGAGTTGTTCTAGTTCCATTATCAATGAACTAAAACCAGTGGATCTCATCTTTTTCTTCCACAAAGCTCTCAAGAACGATTTGGAGTACCTAGTCTTTGGCTCAGCTCAGTTGGCTGACAATGTAGGCCTCCTCATGGATTTCCGTCGGCGATTCCATCTCATACGTTTTCTATTTCAGATCCATAGTGACGCAGAGGATGAGGTTGCTTTTCCAGCTTTGGAGGCAAAGGGGAAAGTCCCAAACATTAGCCACTCCTATACCATTGATCACAAACTGGAAGTTGACCACTTCAGTAGAATTTCACTTATTTTAGACAAGATGTATGAATTGCAAGTTTCAGTTTCTAGTGTTGATTCTAATACACTGGATCAGAGAATGGTGAAGCATCATCAGCTGTGTGGGAGGCTGCATAACATGTGCAAATCAATGCATAAATTACTCTCCAACCATATTCACCGCGAAGAAGTTGAACTTTGGCCCTTATTTAGAGAAAACTTCTCCATTGATGAGCAAGAAAAGATCATAGGACGCATTCTTGGACGAATAAGTGCAGAAATATTGCAAGATATGATACCCTGGCTGATGGCATCTTTAACAGCTGAAGAACAGCTTGATATGATGTCCTTATGGCGCAAGGCTACAAAATGTACAATGTTTGATGATTGGTTAGGAGAATGGTCGGAAGGATATAATATAGCAAAGGTGCCAGAGGAATCAAGTATCTCCCCTTCATGCACTGCAGATCCACTAGAGATTATTTCAACATATCTGTCTAAAGAAGTCCTTGACAAACAAAAAAGAGGAACGCTTGAAAAAAGCAGTGATTTTTCTCAAAGAGATTGTGTTGATGAAAATTTTGAGCCATTTACAAACTGCAATGTGGATGATAAAGAAAAGGCCCTCAATATAGATCAAAATAACCACGACTGTTCAGAATGTACAAAACTTTTCAGTGACAGTGACAAGAAGAGACGCAATGAAGTAGCAGGTGTCACAGATCATATGGATAAATCGAATAAATTGTTTCAAGGACCAAAGAATTCTTGGCACTGCAAACACCTTCTAACAACGAGTCAAGAAGATCTGGAGGCTGCAATAAGAAGAGTATCCCGTGATTCTTCCTTGGATCTGCAGAAAAAATCATATATAATCCAGAATCTGCTAATGAGGTAGGTATTATGCATATCTTTTTTCTTTTTTTATAACCTTTTTAAGCTTTTCTTCTTCCCCTTAGGAGTAGGGAGTAAGGCCATCATTGAGGAAACTGGCAAGATAGTTTATTGGAAGTATAATAGGCGGGCACATAAGAGTTCATGGCACATAGAGTATTCCATTAGCAAAATCAAAATATTCAAATTCATGGCCTATATGTCCACTACATGCTTATGGTATTTGACAGTGGTGTCCATGTGTATCAGCCGTTGGATTATTGGACAACAGATATCCCATTCAGTCTCAAGTAATTGGGAAGATATTCCTGGTCACCTTCCATCTTATCAGGACCCTCTCAAACTAACCTTTGGTTGCAAACACTACAAGAGGAACTGTAAGCTTTTTGCTGCCTGTTGCAACCAGCTCTATACATGCAGACATTGCCATGATGAGGTGGCCGACCATTCTGTAGATAGGTATGTCAGTGTGAGCGATTTCTACTTTCATCTTGTAATTTTTTGAGGTTTTCATTTCTCTTCATCACATTTGCCACTGCTTCTTATATTACAGGAAATCTATTACAGAGATGATGTGCATGAAGTGCTTGAAAATTCAGCCGATTGGGCCGAAATGCTCCACTGTTTCCTGTGATAATTTTTCCATGGCAAGATATTATTGCAAGATCTGCAAGTTATTTGATGATGAAAGGTGATGTAGTATGATCAACCTACTTCAGTATCCCAATTTTATGCAATGAAATTCTGATTTTTGTGTTGCTTCACCTTTATAGTATTAATAGAAACTAGAAAAACAGATCCAAAAATATTGCCTTAAAATATCTTTACTTAATATTTCTTTGCTTAAACATTCCTGTTAGCGGACAGGACTTGACCAAAGATTATTTGCGGACATCAAACCTTTAATTTTGGATGGTGAAGTCTAACCAGTTTATATATATGAGACAGCTCATTATCTCCCCGCTACTGATCATCTTATTTGACAAAACAGTTCTTGCATTATTGCCTGAACGAGAGATACACGGAACTGATTCAGTGATGCTCAGTATTTTATAAGTGCAGTAGGTTGCAGCCAAATGAATCTCACTCAGATTTTTAAGTAGGTACCTGTGAACTTTATAGTCACTTAATAATTAGTCAGGCTTTTAGTTCCCTAGAAGATTATATGCACTAGAGCTTTCAAATGTTGTCAGTTATGACACTCAAAAATTTAAAATTTCCTGGATTTCAAGATGAATATTAAAGTTGAGATGCCTCAAGGATGAATTATATTTTATAAAGAGCGCTAACATGGTTGCATCATATCAATATGTTAAGGATTGCAACATCTCAGATATGGGGAAACGGCATGAGTAGTTATAACTTGGAGTTTATCTCAATTCTCAGCTTCAATATTTAAAATTACATGTGTCATAAACTAACATTTTGCAACAGGTCTTATGTTGATCCCACATTCATGATTAATCAAAGCACGGCATGCTAATTAAAGTAGTATAATTATATGAAGGCGAAATCAACAAATTCAATTGAGACTCTGTATGCCTAACAGTTTGCAGCTAGTAGCTAAAAATGGGATATGTACAGGATTTTAACCCTACTCATTACTAATAACTGAAAGCAAGCAGTAGGATAACCTGGTTACCTTTTTGTGTTCATGATATCCTACTTCAATGCTTTAACCACCACAATGATCCTATAAGAATGTAGCGTATAATTTCTAGCTTTTTTTTTTTACTTGTAAGTAAAGTTTACTTCAACAAATCTTCTTCTTCTTCTTTTTTTTTATATTATTATTATTATTATTTTTTATGTATTGTTCAATTCAACAAGTCTCTGTGTGTGTTTTTAAATGAACACAGTGATTTAGGATAAGTTTAATGTTACCTTGCATGACCTATCTGGCTATGTTGATTTTAGCTATCTAAACTTCTCATCTAATATAAAGGTTGTTTAACAGAGAAATCTATCACTGCCCTTACTGTAACCTGTGCCGACTTGGGAAGGGATTGGGCATTGACTACTTCCACTGCATGAATTGCAATGCTTGTATGTCACGTTCTCTTTCAGCTCATATATGCAGGGAGAAATGTTTTGAGGATAACTGCCCCATATGCCACGAATACATCTTCACATCCAGCTCTCCAGTAAAGGCCCTTCCATGTGGTCATATAATGCACTCAACATGTTTTCAGGTACTTAGCTCTTAGAGTTCTTCACTTCTTTTTTCTTCATTTTGGAAATATTCATACTACTTTACTGGAGCTCTGTTTCTGTTGCTAGGACTACACCTGTACTCACTATACCTGCCCAATCTGTTGCAAGTCACTTGGAGACATGCAGGTCAGTTACTAGATATTTCCTTTCTCATCATTTCAGCAACTTTCATGCTAACAATATATTGCTGCAAACTCATCGTTTCTGGAAAATTTTACGTTTAGTATTAAACTGTTTATAAACATCTTCATCTTCAACATGATGAATTCTTGACTTGAAATAAGAAATGTTAAAAAGAATAAAAAAAGAAAAGAAAAGACTGTTCTGCTAAATTTTCAGAACTTGGAATTCACTTTAAACAAGTTTATAGACATCTTAATCTTGAATAAGTTTATTTTGAGCTAAAGCCATTCTAGTCCAAGAATCAAAATTTGTTGTTGTAACCTTTCTCTGTGAGTAATTTGGTCTCTGTGGTTGTTTGGATGAAATCAAGCCATAAGATAAGATGTAAATTAACCAAAAGCTAATATCTTTTGGGTCAAATTTAGCTAAATCTATACATGCTGTTGATGCCTACTTGATCTATCATAATGAAAAGTGTTGGATTTTCATACATGACCCTTTCCATTTCATAGGGCATATTAGATTTCACAGATGAAATGGTATATATATTGCCACATGGTGAATATGTTGTCACATCATTTAAAATTTTTAAATTATGTAATACTATGTACACCGTTAGATATAACAAGATCTAATATGGACCATGAAATGGAGAGAATCATATTTCGTGTAACTAAAGGGTCAATCCTCATGTACACATCTATATACATACATGCTATGGGCTGGGAAATAGAACAGTTAGTGTACAGAAAGCCCCATGCATCTTGCACCTTTATCTACAAAATTTTCACTTAAATTTCATTGATTATGTTATATGTTTGAAGAGCATTTTCTAGCTCTAGAAGAGTCAGTCGACCCATTTATTTGATTCAGATATCTTAATGCGTTGAACTGTCTCCAATAGCTGTTGTGTTGGAGCTCCTAAATTTTAAATGTCTTGCAGGTATATTTTAGAATGTTAGACGCATTGTTGGCTGAAGATAAAATTCCAGATGAGTATGCTGGAAAAACTCAGGTTCATTATTGCTCTTTTAGTTCTCATACTCAACTTCTATCTTTTATGATGGCTCCAGTATATATTTTGATTGACTGTGAAAGGAATTGCAGGTCATACTATGCAATGATTGTGAGAAGAAAGGACCTACACCCTTCCATTGGCTTTACCACAAATGCTCTTATTGTGGTTCATTCAATACTAGGCTACTATGATTCTGTTTCATAGCGAGTGGCAATAATTGCTTCATCATGCTATAAATAATCCAGATTTTACCCCTTGGGATTGAGTGGAAGTACATTGTAATAAACATCTAAAATTTCGTTATTTATACATGAGATTATTGTAGTGTAAGCCCCTTTCCTTCTCTCTTTTCTTCAATTTTTTTTTCCTGAGCTCAAAATCTTTTAGTTTGTAACTTGTGAGAATATGTTTTTTTCTAGATATACTTGGTAATTTTTTGGTGTTCGAGGATTCATCACCTGCTTCATCTCATAATATGCAAGAACATATGTTGGTATATCCCTTTATCAAATAGGTGCTAAACTTTTCTTCCTTTTTTTAACACTCGTTGTCAACTATGTAATCTGCAGAGATCATTCAGTTGTACATGGGTATTAATAGTGTGCATATACAATGACAAAAGTAGAACAACTTCTCATCTTTGACAATCTGTTCTTAAGTTTCTTTTGAATCTCTAGAGTGGACAGGTTTCATTCAAGTAGGTGGGGGTTTTAAGCCTGTGGAGATTGAGGATTTCTTTGTCTCCCCATTTAGATGATAATCATGCAACCCTAAAAACCCAATCGGGCAAAGATTTAAGAGTTATTAGATGGTAGAAGCAGTAAATACATATGTAAGTAGTCCACATCGGTGCAAAAACAACTATGGGTAGCTTTTAGGCCTCTTTTTGTGATTGATCACAGCAATCCTTGGCAACATAGCTCAACTTCCTACATCATAAATGATTAAATGTCATGTGTTCTTTCAATTAATATGAAGCTAAGCTGCATCATGATATCATAATTGGAATTGATAGAAATGTGCTCCCTGCTAGGAATTAATATAAAGCTTTAGTTTGTCAAATTTAATTTGGACCATAAAATGGTTTCTCACTATTTCACTTCCTAGTCCTACTGGAAATATGAAGAGGATCTTGATCCTATTGGGAATGGGGTCCGCATGTTCAGCTAAACAAAATGGCAAACATTTACATATTGCAGTAGTTATTAGGATTTTTTTTTCTTTCTCTTGTTTTGATAGGTTTAATTGACAACCTCTGGTCATGTTTATATAGAAAGTAATGACACAAAACGACGTGAATTTACATAAAAGAGTAATGTTATAAACTACATTTTTATTTTATATTAACATTGTGAAATAAAAATGTGGTTCATAGCATTTTTCCTGCATAAAAATGCAGTGGCTGTATATTGGTGTGCTTCCACATTAATTTGCTAAGTTTGATAAAGATTCACATGCAACAAGTACAAATTTATTTAGGAATTTCAAATATTGCAAATAACTGATTGCCTATGAGAAGTAAAACTCTACTGAGGACAAAAAAATAACAAGAAAAAGAGGAAACTCAAAATTTTGGATTTTACTATGAATCAATATTGGAGAGAAAAAAAAATAAAGAATCGAAAGCAAGCAGATACTTCTCTTGCGCTCATTTGTTTAGTTGACACTGGTAAGACTGAAGCGTGCAGCAGCGCTCTTCAATTCATTATCTGCAATATGCTCATTGGACTGGGTTGTATCTTTCAAAGATTCTTCTGAGCTGTTGGTTACATTAACTTATCAGATTGATCGAGAATCAAATGAAAATTAAACTAAAATCACAATATCAAATTAATTTATGAGAACTTAACCACCATGAACAAAGCTTATTAGCCCATCTTACCCTCAACCATCATCCAGCCTGTTGTGACAAAATAATTTTATAATTTTAAAGAAGCGGAAAAGAACAGAATAAAAATAAAAATAACAGAGTCATAAAAAATACAAAATGATAAATATACCTCGACTCGTAAGCCTCTTTGGAATCAATGTAGGATTGTCTGTCATCGATGGTATCAAAAAAAGGGTGCAACTCATCATAGTCTTGAACTACCTCTTGTTGGATAGTTTGTTGTTGGGAGACGACCAACTCATGAGATTGAATTGACATTGGATTGTTATTGTTATTGGCATAATTAGGCTGTTGAACCCAAAAAGAGTTGGCCACATTAATGTCCTTGGCATCTATGTACCCGTATACACCTTTGCTGTCATTCGAGTAGGATTGCTGTTGGGGCATATGCAAAGCTGCTGCAGGCATAGCGTTGTAATTCTGGGGAGGAGTAGTATGATTGAAAAGTGAAAGGCCATTGCTAGGCGGGGCCATGCCTAATTCCAACTGCGAGGTCACATCATCCGGCTGCTGCATAGACGAAATGTGATGATGCTGGCGGTACATCTCAAGTTGAGCCTGAACAGCATGAAGCTCCTCCTCGGCCTGCAGAATCTGGTACTTGAGTTGACAGATAATCCAGCAACACCCGTATACGGGAAACTTGTCACGCATGTTAGCTTGGTAAATGATGGACCTCATCGCCTCATTCTTCTGACCAGGCTCCAAATTTTTAAGTATTTTCAAGATGTTGCTGACGCCGAACAATTTGTGGGCGTTTTGAAACAACTTGGGCTGCTCGGGAGGGAAATAGGGGGAAAGAGGGCACTCGGCCGAGCACCTTCGCCTTTGGTACTTGCATGCGGCGCAGGCCTGGCTTGTGCCACCCTTAAGGGTCATATTTTCGAACACACCCTTATGGCTATTAACTCTCCTATAACAAACCCAAGAAGCAAAGTGAGATGACGGGCATGATATGATTTGATATGTGAAAGAAATGGTTGAGAGAGAGAGAGAGAGAAAGGGCAATGTTGGAACTGAAATGGGGCCGGCAATTTGATCTGAAAAGGTCTGTGATATGAAGCGGATTTTGTGCTGGTTGAGGAAGAGACTGAGTAAAAGAAGAGATTGAGAAGGTGCCGAGATTATTGGGATGTTTCTTTCAAGTAGTATGTGACCGTTAGGGACACATGTTTGGAGGGCGTTGATCAGAGTCCGACCTTTCCGGTCAAATTTGATAGCTCGTGGCCGGCCTCATGACAAAATTCACCATGCCCTTTTTTTGCTTTTTTAGTCATACAGATACAGATCGATGAGATACTGGCTGTTACGTTTCACTCATCACGTGCATGGGAAAGCCTAGCTGGTCATGCCATACTTCACTTAATTGCCACTTGGATGATTGGACCGACGACGGAAATAGCTACTTCTTCTTCTCTCTTCTTCTTCTTTTTTTGAATTATCTGATGGTTCAAGCTGTTCTTTTGTTTGTTTGGTGGGGATCGCCTGTCCATGTCCACGTGAATGGATGATTAATTTTCTCATATTTTAATATTACAGTCTGTTATGTATAGGATTTTCTTTTTCTTTTTCTTTTTTGGGTGCTATATATATCTTTAATTTGCTAACTTAAGAAGATTTTCAATTTTTATTTTAGTAACATCTTAAAAAGGGAGCAAACAATCAGATTATGATCGATCATTATTGGATTTTAATTAAATTGCGATTTGAAGAGCCGTATCATCTTTAGAAGGACATAAGAGAGACTTCTAGAATTATTCGGAGGTTTATGTTAAACTATAGTATCACTAATTTTAAAAGTTTACGCCGATAAGAAAGTTGAATTCAAAATCCTTGAGTTGAATTCAAACTTTCCTCGACAAGTGAAATAGGATCCGTGAAATAGAGAGTAACTAATTCATAGTCTCTAGATTTGTTTTGTTTCGTCTAACCGTATACATAATGTCATGTTATTTAAAAATTTTAAATGATGAGACAACATATAAATCATTAAATCTGTGAAATCTAATTTAGACTATAAAATATTTCCTCTCTATAAAGATCATATTCCTAACAAATGACGTCAAGTGACATATTTAATTGAAATGAGAGATAAAATGTAAAGTTAAAGTTTAAACTCAAAACATTTGTTATGATATCATGAAATGGGAGATATGGTGTGGAATATTTAATTTATTTTGTTTATTTTTGGGTTTTAATAAAAAAAAGGGGGGGGGGGTATTTTAGGAAAAAAGACCAAAAAAATTTAATTTATTTTGAAATGGGGACAAAGTGTGCAATATTTAATTTATTTTCTTTATTTTGGTTTTGAAGATAAAAAAAAAAAAAAAAGACAAAGAAAAATGTCACGTGCGTCACACATGACCATTTTTTTCATCCATTTTAATGTTCAATGCCGAAGGAGTGGCCTTTTTGACAATTGATTGTAGTTTAAAGTATCCATATGCCGTCCTCAAGGGCTAGTTCAATCGGCTATGAACCACGCCTCATGAAGCGGTACTCACTAATTCGAAACCTCCTTCCCCTTCCCTTATATGGACATGTCAAATAAATAAATAAATAAAGTATCCATATGCCAGTTTATGAAGCTTGGTGACAAATGAATAAGTGGTGGTATATATATACTAACTACTTACTAGCATGTGTATTATACAATAGCATATATTAACATATTATATGGTTACTACTTACTAGCATGTGTAACTACTAACTACTAAATAGCATGCATGTTATACAATAGTTATTATAGCATACAATATGTAACAAGTTAATACGTAAGCTCAATGAGTATTAACCAAATCAAATCAACTTTATACTAGTATGTCTATTTAATATTCGAGCATAGTTTTGTGCCCACAAACAAGTCATTTATTAAATGATTTTGAGTATGTCCAAAATCCAAACCAATTTGTGATTGCTTTGTTCGTTTGCGGCCCAAATAGGTTTCAACTGGAGGGCGGTTAAGTAATTTCCCCTTACTTTGATGAATTGCAAGCCAAGTACTAGGCTCCTTGGATTATACATTAGCTGAAAGAATTAACATTTTCATGTGCCTAGGATTAGATGTTTGGAGAAAGAAAAATTAACTCTGGACCCATAATGGATACAACTCACCATTAATGGGCAAAAGTCACAGTAAAACCTAGAATTCTCAACTTAATGAAAATGACATTACTTGTCCCGGTACAAATTGATGAAAATATTTATTAATAAACAGTTGAAATACACTATACATTGGTTTCATGTGCAGCACAAATCCTGGATGCACCATACTCCATAGATATGATTAAAGGGGAGCAAAAATCATCCAGTAAATGGCATAAATAATCAGTAGCCGAAGAACGAGCAACCAGTTATCTAATTTTAATCCCATGGGGATCAAGATGAGGTAGCAATCTTGTGTAACCTGCAGTATGAAGGCTCATACCGCCGTGATATGATCTATGATCTATACAAGAACTCTTTGAAACGGGGGAAAATACTTCAAAACAAAAGGAAACCAAAAAAAAAAAAAAACATTTAGAAGAGACTTATAGAATCTAGTTAACTAAATATACCCCATTACAACTGCCTACATGGCTCCCAGCAACAACTGCCATGGTAAAAATAAGCATGACATGCTCCTCCAGTGCATAAATGCCATCCAACCTTTTATAACAATACTGCTATTTCTCCCAACCAAACCATCTTATTAAAAAGATCCAAGGAGTGAAACAAAAACTCCAGGGGTGGGACATCTCCTAATATGCCGAAACAGTATTCTGAAGCAAGAGAACCAAAATCTACACTTCGGGCTCTTCGATCATCTGACGTCGTTAAGTAGAAACAAAAACCTCATTTATACATGATCTTTCCCTGCTAGGACCAATTGCTACAAAACTCCTGATTTCACAGTAACTCAGTCACAACTCGATTTTTATATCAAAACTTCTTAACATTTCCTATAACCAAAAGTTGCAGGTTTCACAGTGTCTGAACTGCACCAGAGTACCCAGCAATGCATCAATATAAACCGCACCTCATCATTAGAACATAGACAGCAGTTGAAAGCTAGGCCAACTCAAACTCAATGCTCCCTAATGCAGCAAAAGACGTGACAAGTTCCAACAGGAAAACTAGTTTACAGCTTCAAAGAAAAGAACCTGAGGTTGCAAGTGCCCTCTTTCACACATGGTAAGAACATCACTCCAACCACCAATTACCTAAACATTAAATACCAATTTAACATAAGAAGGTCGGTGGCAAGAATGAATCATAGGGAAGGCACAATTTACAAAAGATGAAATTACCTTGACAGTTTTATCATCATACATAATCCACCGTTCACGGTCATGACTATAGGCAAAGCAATGGTAATGTTGCCCGTAGTAGCAAACCTAAAAGTTACAGAAAAAACGTCAGAGATATGGTCAAAAAACTGGTTTCCCATCAATAGTCCTGTTCAACCAACTTGAATACATTGAAAATATATGCAGCAATAACCGAGGCACCTTATATATACAAGTAGACACAAACCAAATTGGTCGTTACTCTTAAAACTTTCTCCAGCACATGGTTCCACAATACACACACAAAAAATTATAGATTTACATTTTGCATCTTTCTTTTGGTTGGGGGGGGTTGGGGTTAGGATTGGATGCTGGTGCGGAGCTAGTTTTATGGATAGAAAGGCTGCCTCAACATTGTTTATATTGCCCTTGATACATACCGGAATGATTGACAAAACTAATACCCCCCCCCCCCCCCCCCAAAAAAAAAAAGATATAGCAAACCAAAACTGTGGGTTTGGTTGCTTTGGTGTAAAATATTTTCCAATAAATGTTTTTAATGCAATTGAAAAACCTGGTCACCGAAAAATGTTTTAGAAAGCTAAACTCAAAAGAGTCAAAATGAGTTCCGGCTTGGCAAAGTATAAGTCAGGAAAATGAGTTTCGGCTTGGCAAAATGTAAAGTCATTTCCCTGCCTTATCGCAAGCCTTAGATAACCAAAACGGAAAAAGAAAAGGTCTCCTTGAAGTCAAGCCCTCCATTGCATGTGTATATATATATATATATAGAGAGAGAGAGAGAGAGAGAGAGAGATCTTTCTCCCCCTTCTCTCCCAAGATCCCTCTCTACCCAACCCCATCACCACAGATGCCTAAACCTACAAGATCCAGCACACCAGCTCAAGACCCGTCAAAGCCCTCACTCGAGTACACTTAACCTGTCTTGTCTCTCTCAAGAGATCTCTTTCTTAAATCTTCCATCTCTAGAAAGATCTTTTTAGTGCAAGCCAAATAGCCAAAAATCATTTCCTTCTAGCCAAAGATGGAAAGTAGGTTATTTTCCTGAAAATTCCCTGGGATCTTAAGCCAAGATAAACAGAGACTATATCTTCCTACTTTACAGTAACATGAAAAAGTTCTAATATAACTCCATTAAAAGCGTATTTGAGATTCATCCAAGCATTACCACTGAAACCAAGCTATGCTTCCTCTTTGGATCCAAACCACGATAAAGGACACTGATATCTATCTCAGTACTTAGGGTTGCAAGCGTTGCTCTTATGTCATCAACACTCTCACATGTATTCTGCCAACCTAGAACTGCAAGACCAACATATACATGATTCTGAGTTTCAACACAGAATTAATACGAAAGTGAATTTTCCTAACAACCAGTAATTCACCTGTTGTGAAAACATGTGGTGGAGTTGACAGAATGTGATGTATGTAGTTGAGCACCCCACAACCACCAGCATCTGGATCACAAGCTAACTGATGACTCCTCTCTACTTGATTTAAAAGCTGATCAAAAGAACTTTCTGGACTCATAACCTGGAGGATGACATAGAAATCAGTAAAAATACCTGACAGAAAAATTGTACCTCCAACAATTACAAAAACGAAAATAAGTGATTGCAAAAATATATATATATGCTCCAACAAGATACCTTCATGGTTCGAAGGGCACTGGCATTTATATTGTGAAAGAAAGAAGTATACTTTAAATGTCTCGACTCCAGACCACAACTGTAGCAATTCATTCGTTCATAAATGTCGAGTCCAAAATGGGAATGCACTATACAAGAATTGTTTGAACAATCCCAAGACCCCATGCAATTGCTTTCCACGGATTCAGTATCAGAAACACTTGAACCAGTAATAAATGATCGGTGAAGACAGTCAAATATCACTGCAAGTACTTCAGAAGCATCATTCATCTGAGCCTGTCAGTTACAGATATATTAGACATACATTACAAATAAACACCATTGGCATATCTAATTCATGATAATGAGCGCGATGAAACTCGTGTGTAAGAATCATACGAGGCAAGGCGTATAATTACAGCTCCATGAAATTACCTCTTGGAAGAAATTACTATCTGGATACAGGTTGCTTAGAGCTATTCTCAAAGAAGTAGGGGCCACTGCTTCTTTTCGCGTATCTGTAGATGCAATGCTCAGGGCCGTAAAGATTTCATATAATGCACAGACGACACAAGGATCACCCACATGAACATGCACTGATGTTGATCTCCTCAAAAACTCATCTCGAAACCATCTTAAATGCCATAAGGACTGAGTTCATACAGAAGGGAAAGGAAAAACAACTTTCAGGCCAGAGAAGATGCCATAAAAGAAAGAAATGAAATGCATCAATTAGAAATTATAAATTGGAAAAATCCTTCATTGCCTGTATTATAACATTCAGAAAGCAATTGTACTCGCCCACTTCGTTCTGCAATCCTGTACCAAAGACATTTGCACCGTTCACATTATCCATCGTGCCTCCATTTGGTGAAACATCAAACTTATCTGCTTCCGGAGAAATCGTCTGTTGTGTCCTTACAGTTGAATCCAAGGGCAATTTCTTATGCGCTTGAGCATGATATGTGTCTAGCGAACAAGATAGATACAAGATCAGAGAGTTGCAACTATTTCTACTTCAAAGAATAGAAACACAAAAGTAAGTGCTCAGGATGCTGGTAAATGCATACATCATGGCTAATTCCAATACAATATAACAAGATTTGGCCCAATCTAAAGCAACTGGCTTAAAGCTTAGGTTGGTCAGCCGCATTTAGGGGTAAAACAACAAGACCAAATGAGATTGAGCTATAAGGCTACGTGATAAATTTACTTATATAAAAAAAAAAAATAATAATAATAATAAAAAAAAGGCTACATGATAAATCCAGCTAAATCATTATATATATACCTAAAAAATATGGAGGCATTTTTATGGGGAAAGAAAAATTTATTTAAGAAAAACCGTGACTTCAAGTTCTCACATCTTCAGTTCATTTTAGCAGTCTACAATATACACATGCATAAAACGTATTAAAATCTATGGTCCCTTAGAATGACTCAAATTAGGCCAACATGGCCCGACCAAGCAGTCAAGGCCCATCTATTCAACATACAAGAAATGTGCTCTATTGAGTACATCAGGTTGATGTGTCAAAATAATCAATTTTCTGTTTTTCTAAAAAAAGTAAATTAACAAAATTTTCCTGTGGTTTGTCTCAACCTGAACAGAGTGGTGCTTATATGTACGACCACAAAGAGTGTTTATCAATCATGTTTTCGTTGGCTAAATCATTTAAGGGCTGTAAAATTCCCAGAAATTATGCCAAAGTTCATTCTACTAATGAATCGAAGTGTACACACAACCTCTGTGTGTGTGTGTGACTTAAAAAATGTACCCAAGCCAAAATACCAAGCATGCCTAACTCTCTAGAAAGATATAGATGTGCTCAGCACGTCCTAGCAAAACAACTAATCAATAGTCAAATTTTGTCATTTTACAGCTCTCATAACTTGGTTTGCAGAGGTCTCAATCCCAAGATTAACTACATCTAGTTCAGCAGATTAACATAAGAACAAGAGATTTATATGGAAAGAAGATAGAAGAATTTTACCAAGGCTTTGGCTACAGGCTTTTTGAAGTTCGGCTCGAAATCTTTCCTCCTCTTCATCCTCTACTTGCAATTGTCTCAATGTCTTTGTTCCATTGTCTATCAGTAAGGGGCCAACTGTTTTCCACATAATGAAATCAAAGACATGTCAGCTCTACATTCCATAAAATGGCCAAGAAAATTAATCCCCATCTCACAGAAAGCATCTTGAATGTTAATAGAATAAAACCAATTCCAAAAAATGGCTGCAAATGCTTAAAATACGACAAATGACATAGTACCAAAGCAGAAATCTGGCAAAAGTGTAAGACTTACCACTATCTGCAAGGAGAGGGTCATGAAATCTATCTTGCTCTTGTAAGTGACCCTCAATATGTAAACCCCCAGAATCAATATTCTCCTTTCCAGATGACATGGCTTGAGACTTTCCATCAAGAACTTTGGAGGACCTATTCTGCCGTTTACCTTTCCTTCCTGTCCGTCGATCAGATGGCAAAAGACCATCCTCTGAAATTCCTCCATTAGCTAGGACTGCAAAATAAACTAGACAGTTACAACACATCCTAACATTAACAACCCAACAATCATATGAGAACCTTATTATTTACCAACCTTGTTTAGTTGTTGTGTGATGCGTACTACTAATCTTTTTGGTACCAGAAACAGTTGAAGATCTTATTGGCACAGGGGAACCATTCGGAAGTATATCCTCTAGATTGCTAGGGAGTCCATCTTTCTGTGCCAAGTGATCCTGAAAAGGAGCAAGTTAATAAAAATATATTCTTAATATCTAAATATAAAAAAAATAAAAACCTCTAAATTAAATAATAAGGCACTGATTGTCATATTATATCCAGCATTCAATTCAACATTCCAATTGTCCATGGAAATGGAACTTGAGAATAACAAGCACAAACTTCTATCGAACTAAATCAAACAAGAAAGTTTTACCTGCATACAAGGTTTCAACTGCTCGTGAACATCTTGATCATCTACACAAGGCATTGAGTAAAAATCCTGCAATCCTTCTGCCACCTTCTCTGTACATGTTCGAGTAGATTTCTTATGTTGCTCAGCAAGGTGCTTCTGTTTTGCCTCATTCTCAATTCTTCTTTGATACTCCAAGGTTTCTTCAAGCTTTCTTTCCTCCTCTTCAAGCTCAAATTTAAGTCTAAATTCCTCTTCCTGTTGTATCAAGTAATGACCATTCCCAGAAACAACAATCTCAGAATCTTGATGATCACCATCAGATGCAACTGGAAAGGAACTGCAGCAAGAGACAGATCAAGCATTATTAGAAATAGATAAGACCCACTATAAGCATTCATAATGAAATGGTGGCATGTTTTGGAAGGAGTGGTACGTGTGTGCATATTAAGAGTAAGAGGGAGTCTTACACTGACTCAGCAGTCTCGGGATGAAGCATTTGCAGCTCGAGACTACTGGTAGTCTACAAAGTAAGAAAAATATTAGATCATCATGGATTAAGATTTAACTAACAATGCAGTCAAAGAAGCAAAACCAGGCTGCACAATGGAAACCTTTGAATCTTTGGTTTTCCTGTGGTCCTTGTTCTTTTTCTTATCCTTTGTCTTCTCATGTGCATGCCTGGAAGTATCGCTTCCTCCTCTACCACCCTTCTTAGAATCGAGTGCAAGCTCAGCTAAAAATGCTTCTCTTGCAGCATCAGACTTCTCTGTGGCATCTTTCTCAGCCAAATCCTCCAAGTGTGTCTGAAAAAGAGAGAATGGCAGAAGAATACAAAAAAAAATTAGGTCTATAAAAAAGAAAGAAACGTGGCACAAATTCCCACAGGTTCAATACATACCCTTAGGTATGATTTCACTAGAGGCAATAATATTGACCGATAATCATGGGCAGACACAGGCTCAAGCTTGAGTTCCAACTGCTGCATCTCAGAAACATTTCGCATGATTCGTGCATCAAATTTGCTGAGCTGCATCACAAAATAAGTGACTTAAAGTGGCAGGGATCAATATCGATATGTTTATCAAAAAGTGCGTCTAAAACGAACAAACTAACCTCTATGGATAACTGTTCTTTCTGTCTCTGAATTGCAACTTCTATACAAGTGTCCACTTGATGCAAATAGTCCTTTGCTCTCCAATCATCATCTTCACCAGATTCCAAGTCACATAACTGAGAAGTCACGCCACCATATGTTTCCTCATACCCAAATTGATTAACATTTAGACTTTCTGCTTCTTTTAGAACATTTGAGATAGCATTTAGCTCAACCCTACTGCCGAGGAACATCACATCGTTCTCACTCTCAAGGAGCTCTTCTCTCCGCTGCCTCAGGACAGATTCATAGCTTCTAGGTACGAATTCTTTTACACTCTCCCGCTTCTTACCTTCTTCAAGACACAGATCCTCCACTGTCTGCAATGCTTCCTCATAGCTTAAATTCTCACATTTTCTCTCACAAAGACTCTGTAGGTGGTAGAACTCCTTCTCAAGCATCTGTAGAATTTCCATTCCTTGTTGCGTTTTATCTTCTTTTGTACGCATCCATAAACCCAACTGTTCCCCACTTGTGGGACCCGCAAATATCCAGGATAGCATAGCATCGGCAGCAGGTAGAACCCCATTTGCAGTGCCAGCAGCAGCCACATTATCAATGGCAGCACCATGACCTGTTGCAGGAGCACATTCAATTGGTAGCAAGGATTCATCCAGAAGGAGACATGATCCATCTCCATTAAGAACAATATTCTCGTTAATCTCATGAGCTTGAGTGCCACTGTTTGCATCATCCGTGGAACTACTACTTTTCTCTGAATATCTACCTAGGCCACAAGATTGTGATAGTTCTTGCAAGAATTTAAGGATTTTCCTGAGCTGGGTTGCATCCAAAAAGCAGATACATATAGGTGTTTGAACCACACCATGGTTCAGAACCTGGGAACCAGAAGCAAGACCCTGCAGCTCATCCATTGTAAATTGTATCACCTTGTTAAGATGACTGGCAGCAAGATATTTGTGTCTAATAAGCACCTCAAATACCGCATGAATTTTTTCGAGAAGCTTTGCACGCTCATCATCATCAGATATTGGCCAACTATCAGCAAGGGAATATGTCATCGAGCCATGCTCCTCATCACATTCACCACACTCAATGTTGGCAACTTTATCACAGTTGTTGTTTTCGTTGCTCTTCAAAGCAACATTATTGCAACCATCCGTGAAATTTCCCTTCTCAGGGGAAGAAGAAGAATCCCATGCATCGTTGAAGGAGCCCTCACACTCCTCCGTATGATTCCCTGAATAGAAATCCTCTCCAAACTCAGAATCCTTGCTGTTTTTTCTTCTTTGATTTGCAAGCATCCTAACAGCAGCTGAGACATCCAGCGGCTTCCAAGGGCAACTAAGAAGCATCTCGATCCATTCATTATCAACATTTTGAGGCAAAACCGACTGTAATTTGGGTAAAAGGTTTCCCATGTGCTCCTGCACAACATGCTGCATATGAGATTCCGAATCCGCAAACTTGTCATTACACCGGCAGCAAAGCCAGAACTTGCACGTCTTATTGGCCTCAGCAAACGATAATGCCTCCGATAAAACCTCATTCGCCAAACCATCCTTGGCCGAACCAAAATGCGCTTTGAGATCACAAACTTGAATCCTAAGCAACTCTTTCTTCATACCAACACTCATAGAATTCCAATACGACCAAACCCAATCCCTCCTCTCCGCCCTCGACCCATTCTTCCTCACATTCCCATGCTTCGCTCGCCGCTGCTCCCCTACTTTCGAGCCGGAAGACGAATCCAATCCCGTCCCATTCTGCGACTGGGGTGACCCCGATTCCGACTTGTGTTGCTGCAACAGCCTCGCCGCAGCAACTCTCACTTCAATCTCCTTCCTCCTCTCCTCAGGCGTCTTGGTCGCCTTCTTGATCTCGTTCGGCCTCCTCGCTTGCACCAACCTCACCTCCATCGGGTCCTCCGTGACCCTTCGAATCGGAATCAACCGGAACTTATCCTCCCCACTACCCCCAAAGTTCTTCATCCAAGTCGACAAGGACGAGAGGTTCGATTTCTGAATCAGCTGCCTCAGCTCGTTTTGCACATGCCCGATTCTCGCCTCCGGCGTCGATATCCTCTGCTGGCTCTCCTCTTGCAAGCTCTCCTTCGCGGGATCGACCGGGCTCTCGATCGCCAGCGCGCGCTCGCACTCATGCACCACCTCCTCGTAATCCTTTCCGTCGCTCGCCGCCTCTAAGAGCAGGTTCGCGTAGAAGTGCGCGAACTCGATCGAGTTTGGCGACAGCTCGACGGCCCTGCGCGCTGACTCCACGGCGTTCTTCAGGTGTCGCTGCTTCGCAGTCTGGTCGTCGATGATGGAGGCCACCTTGACGCACACCGTGCCCTGGACCCGTTGCACCAGCGCCACGTGCGTCGAGCCCTCGTGCCGCGTGCACGACTCCTTCATCAACCGCAGCGCCTTCGTGTGGTTCCCGCGCCGCAGCGCCATTAGGGATTTCTCGCATTCGAGCTTCACTGCGGCGTAAGACGAATCATCCGATTCCGCCAATGGCTCGATCTTCCCATGGTTATTGGCGTTATTCGGATTCGGATTTTGTAACGCGTCCGGTTCGAATAAACTGAGACCATTTTCGGCTCCGGCGTCGCCTGGTGGAGCCACCGGCGATTGCTTGGAGCGTGGAGCGACGCTTCGCTTCTTATGCCCCATCAAATTGAATTTACAGCAATCCGATTCACGTGCATATATAATTCTATATGTACGTATTTATGAGTGTGCATATATATAGCTGCTTACACACAGAAAGAGAGAGAGAGAGAGAGAGAGAGAGAGAGAGAGCAGGGGAGACTTACTGTGGATAATAGAAATAGAATGTCAGGGCAGAGTTGAAATTTTACAGGAATGTCGACGGCGGCGGCGACGGTGACGGAGANTTCTTATGCCCCATCAAATTGAATTTACAGCAATCCGATTCACGTGCATATATAATTCTATATATACGTATTTATGAGTGTGCATATATATAGCTGCTTACACAGAGAGAGAGAGAGAGAGAGAGAGAGAGAGAGAGAGAGAGCAGGGGAGACTTACTGTGGATAATAGAAATAGAATGTCAGGGCAGAGTTGAAATTTTACAGGAATGTCGACGGCGGCGGCGGCGGCGACGGTGACGGAGAAGAACACGGAGATGGATCGGCGGTGAAACCTAGGGGAAGGGGGAAGAGTGGTGGTCTGTGAGTGACAGACAGGCACCTACCCACGGAAGGGGGTGAGCTTTGGTTGGGGGAAGAGAGAAAGATTAAGAAGGGGATTATATACGTGGGAGTGTGATTAGCCCAAAATCAAAATTTGGTTAATTAAGCATTTATCACATCTTTAACCTTCATAATTCCTCCCAATGCATCATAATACGTCACTATTTCATCTTTATAAATATTCATAATATTTTTTAAAAATAGTGTGAATTATCACATTGTTATGTATACTTTTCACTATATCATAATACATAAATATATAATTATATAAAATTTTATAGAGAAATTACTTATTAAAAATATATTATTATTATATATTATTTGGTTTAGTCTCATATTACTTTCTAATGATAATTTACTATTTATATTATATAAAAATACTAAGTTTTTTTTTTTCTAGATAAAAAGGTGGGAATGAGTAACCAGTGTAATTTTTTTCCTTAGGCGTGACCATCGGAGTTCTCACCCGCTGTGGAATGTTCTGTTTGAGCCATAGTTACTGGCTGAAAAGGCGAGTCCATCACCACAGCCCCACCAAAGTGCATAGGTTGATTTTATAACCGGTTAAGTAATTTATTTTAATATATCTATAATATCAGGTTTTCAGTTGATGACTATACAATAGGTTGATTTTATAACCGGTTAAGTAATTTATAACGTAATTAGCTTCATACCTTGCAGTAATATTTGACTTGTATCTTATATTGTAAAAGTGAGAAAATTAACCAGATGATAATCTTTCATTGTATAGCTTTTAAAATGACATAATAAATCAATTAAAATAATAACAATAATTGAGTGGCTGAACAAACTATAGGGAGGAAAATGTAAATGAATATATTGGAAATGGTAGGAAGGGTTAGAACGATTGTCTTATTATTTATTTTTATCAATGACTAAGTATACCGACTATTTCTGATTATTATTATTATTATTATTATTATTATTATTATTATTCTTTTTGGGAATCTCTCACCTTTTTTTTTTAAAGGGTAATTTCGTCTTTAAACCGGATTAACTATGAAGTTTGCGTACACCAAGAGGTCAATCATGGATTCAAAGACTGGAAATACCATATTCAAGTTGTTCAGTCTATTTGGGAGTAGCTATATGAGAATAAATTTATGGGTTAAATATTTTTTTATTATCTTAGTTTGGCCTCATTATCAATTAGTCATCTCGGGTTTACAAAAGTGTCTCAAATAGGATCTACGGACATCTTATAAACCCAATTGAAAACTTAATAGCTCATCATGTCACACTTGTCAACGATCATCACATTCGGTGGCAGAGGGAACACATGACAATTATTGATTGGTTTGACGTGGCTACCGATAAGTCTTTGAATGGAAAATGACTGAAAGTATCAAGCATGTTTATAAAATGTTTGCAGCTACTATTTGTGACATTTTTACAANATTATTATTATTATTATTATTCTTTTTGGGAATCTCTCACCTTTTTTTTTTAAAGGGTAATTTCGTCTTTAAACCGGATTAACTATGAAGTTTGCGTACACCAAGAGGTCAATCATGGATTCAAAGACTGGAAATACCATATTCAAGTTGTTCAGTCTATTTGGGAGTAGCTATATGAGAATAAATTTATGGGTTAAATATTTTTTTAGTATCTTAGTTTGGCCTCATTATCAATTAGTCATCTCGGGTTTACAAAAGTGTCTCAAATAGGATCTACGGACATCTTATAAACGCAATTGAAAACTTGATAGCTCATCATGTCACACTTGTCAACGATCATCACATTCGGTGACAGAGGGAACACATGACAATTATTGATTGGTTTGACGTGGCTACCGACAAGTCTTTGAACGGAAAATGAATGAAAGTATCAAGCATGTTTATAAAATGTTTGCAGCTACTATTTGTGACATTTTTACAAATAAAATAAAGGTCTTAAAAAAAAATATATGTAACCCTAAATTAATGAAAGCTGATTTCTGCTAGAGAAAACGACCGTACAACCTACACAGCAATGGAACCAAGCAGCAAAAGGCCAAAGCAAATAGATTAGTGAATAAGACAAGATTCTTCACAACTTATTAAAAAAAAATACAAGATTCTTCACCATATTAATCTTCCATGTTATTTTACCTTCTTTGGCATCAAACAGTGTAATTTCTTCATTCCCACTGGCAACCATGCATATTCCAGGAGTCGATACGTTAATGATTGTTGTCAGGTTTCAGGCAGATCACTATTGTCATCAAAGTTCCAACCTACTGTAATACAAATTGTATGTAAAGAAAGTAGCATCTCTGAAAATTGACATATTTTCCATTTTTAACTTAAAATAGCAACACAAGAAGGTCAAGTACATAGAAAGATGCACATGAGGCCAGCCCAAAAATGTGTTTAAGCTACAATATCTGTACTCAAGTTACAATCAAGACACAGCAAAATCCTCACCAACTATAGTAGATGCATCCGCTCCACATAAGACTGGTGCAGCCATCTATTAAGAGGCTCTCCGCATCCCACAAAACAACCAGAATTGCCATTTTCAGTGAAAAATGGGAATCTAAATATGTTCAGCAGTTCCTGAACAGCCTGCCTCACCATAGAAGATCCTGTCACTCGGCTCCGGCGGCCCCATCCAGTTACAATATCAATCCGGCTAGGACCTATCCCTGACATTAGCATTTGCTGGCGAAACCAAGCAAGCGTCCTTGACAGTGCTGTCACAGCAGTACCATCCGACATAACATGCAGGTTAATAAGCCAATAGCAGGAGCTCTTCTCTTTGACGGCATCTGGGTACACATTCTTTTGTGCAGCCACTTCCCAAACTGAGCCTGCCTCCTCCTTGAGCCCTGACTTGTGAAGAAAATCTACCACTGCATCTACCAGCCCCCTCTTGCTCTCCCTATCCTCAGAATGCATCAGGTCCAAGAACTTGCTTACGTGATCCCGCACATTTTGACCATCAGGTCCTGCTGCTGGCATGGATAGTAGAAATGTATGTGCAGGGTGGCCTGTGATGGTCATGAGCTCGCAACAAAAACTCATGTCATATGGTGACTGTGCTTCTGTAGTACAACTGAGGAGCAAGGTATAAGTTTGCAAAGAAGGGTTTAGACCCAAACCCACCATGCTCTGTAGCAAATTATATGCATCTGACAGTCGGTGAACCCTAAGGAAAGCGCTAAGCAGGGAATTGCAAGTGGGCACATTAGGCCGCAAACCTGCATAGAGCATTGCTTGATACCATTCCCAGGCCTTCTCAACATTACCAGCCTTTCCCCACAAGTCTACTAAAAGACCATAAACAGGTTCATCTGGGACCCAGTTTTTCCGTTTCATTTCTACAAAAACTGCTTCTGCTTCCTCAAGGTACCCACAATGGCCAAGCACCTCCATCACTATGCTATAACTCACTTTATCAGGTTCAAATCCTGCATTCTGCATATCACGATAAAGCTTCAAGGCAGTCTCATAGTTCCTTGCTTTGGCTTGCAAAGCAATCATGATATTATAGGTGACTAAATTAGGAACACAACCCTGACCTCTCATCTCGCAGAATAGCGTTTGGGCTGCAGTCAAATTCCCAGCTTTCCCAAGGCAGTTGATTATAACACTGTAGGTAAATGTGTCGGGGGAAAGACCAGCCTCTTGCATTCTTTCATACATACACATGGCAACATCAAGAAAGCCAGATTTGGCATGGATGTCTATGAGCGTGCAGTAAGTGACACGGTCAGGTTCACATCCTGCCTCCTGCATTTGATTAAAAACCTTGAGTGCTTCCTTCAAGTAGTTTGCACGGCCATAACTGTGAATCAAACGGTTATATGTCACAACATTAGGCTGGCAGCCATCCTTCACCATCTGATCAAGCAATTTGTTTATTGCGCCAAACTGCCTGGCTCGTCCAAGGATGCCAACCATGGTGGTATAAGTGTGCCCATCATGCTTGAACCCAGGTTGCCGTTTCAACCAACAGAAAAAGCCAAGGGCAACTGAGTGGTCTTGAAGTTGCTTGAGAATCTGGTTTGCCTGAAACGCATCCATTGGACATCTGAGATCTCCAAGAGCCTTTTCAGCTGCAGGGCCCCACTTCAGTTGTTGCAATATTTGATAAACACTTCCCACAGCATGCCCAGGATTTACAATCTGCCTCTTAATTGGAGCAATTCCTGCTGCCACTGACGTATCGCTCGGCGGTTTGTTAAAACCTCTACTGTGTCTGTTGAAACCTCTACTATTAGAACCCACAAACTCTGCATCAGAAGTCTGCATGTTCAAATTATAATTTGATGTGAAACGGTTTGAATTAGCTCTAGGTCTCTGTGGTGCAGTCTTCTTCTCAGGAGCATCTGAAGATATACCGTGAGTTGCCACCGAATTCCCTGTTCCAGCATATGGAACATGCTTGAGACTTTTAACAAAATTGGATTTATCACCTTTACCCTTTGTTTCATGAGCATTTGTTGTATGATTTGACCCAGCTGCTATCTGTGGAGATGATCTTGGATGAACACTGGAAAAGTTCTCTCTTTTGATGTGTCTCACATTTGACGATTTGATGCTGGAGAGAGGTCTAGTGGGATCGACCATACAGTTCCCAGGTGAGTTTAGTAGTCCATCTCCACCTGATAGAGGAAGCTTATAATTTACTAAATCAGACAGAAAATTTACCGTTGCAATGCCAGCCTTAACAAACTGGTCAGCAATAAGGGGTGATGACTGCACCACATCTTTTTGAGTAGCATCAATGCCAGTAGCATAACTTACACAATCAGATCTCCTCAAGGAACTGGGGGCAGAAACAACTTGTTTCAGAGGACTTGGGTGATCAACATTCTTAGCCTTCTGAGAACCTAGTACTTTAACTGACTCCTCTGAAACTAAGGTTCCTACTCTGCCAGAAGACGTGGACACTAAGGTGGATGGCTTTTGTGCAAGTAAAACTTCATTTCTTCTGCTCTGCCTTCTTGAAACACAAGTTTCATCTTCAGGGCAAGTACATGAATTTCCATCTGCTGCACTGCATCGTGACCCATTAAGAAAAAAGGACCTAGCACTATTGGAAAGGTTACCGATATGTTTTGCTCGTAACATCTGCAGATACAGTACCACCTTCACAATAAGGTTTCAAGAATCATGAATCAAGTTAGAACCTTATACATCAAATCAAAACATTTTCAACATCTCAAGAAAGAAAATGCATATTTTACTTGCTCATATAGAAGCATCAGTACTATAAGGCCATTTACTAATGCTATCCATCCAGTAAAGCATTTATCAATCTATCAAAATGCACGAAGGATAAGATTTCGGAGCTTGTTTGCAATAAAGCATTATATACATACATGAAATATATTTGACATCTGTAAGTTAAAAGGAAGAAAGAGAATTGATATATAACTAAGAAATTAATATATCGATCAATATACTGCCTAATATGCTATTATATGCATATCTAATTTTATAACAAGCCCTTCAGTGGACTTCCTGTCCACTTCATCATGCCTAGAATGTCAAAAGCATGTAAACCAATAAAAAAGTGAACTCACTACAGGAGCAAGAAATGTGTTTCATTCCTCCCTATGTAGCAATGAATGCATTATCATATAAGGTGCATGGGGGGGGGGAAGGGCCTGGGCACATCACAAGGAAGAACACCCCAAACCACGTTGATATGTGAAAACTAGGGCAAAAAGAATTAAAGCATCACTGATTCCTTTATGCGCATACTTTCCAAACAAATGTTGAGCTGGCAGACCAGATCTTGTGATTTTCCAGAGAAAGATTAAATTATGCACCTCATCTTAGCTACATAACAAGTACAGATAATTCTACCACTGTCACTGTCTACCCCCTCAACAAAGACAACTTCTTTAAGTAATCATCATCCACGATCAGCCCAGCTACCATTTATTTGCCAATAAATTAATAGAAAACAAATGAAATTTCTCTCTGTCACAACATAATACACAGTTGCTGTGCTCCCTAACTTTCTAATGGTAGCTTGATACAAAAGTTTGGAGTTAAAGACCACTAAATCTCCTCCAGACATGCTAACCCTTTAAATTCTGCGTCATTGTCTTAGTTACACCCCAGGTTTGTGCGAAACTTAAAGAACGCCGCCACCATACACCACCACTCGCAGCAAATTTTCATTATAATTGTAAGTTACTTCACATTCTTAGCATCTAACTTGAACGGACACCTCAAGAGGTGACTGCAACCTGAAACAACACGAAGTCCTATCTTCTTACAGGGGTGATTTTGCCTTAACTGCATATATTTTATTGAATTGCTAACTGGAAGATGTCAAAATTGATGTGCTTCAACAAGATACTGAGAAATCTAATGCTAGTTAAGAGAGCACTTATAAACTATTAAGTTATCTTAAGAACCATAGCCAATTTACTTTCTTTTGTTAGCAGTCATTGATGTGATTCTACTGATTTGTTAAAATACGATCCAAAACACTTTCAAACTTTTCTTGGATAACTAGTACTAAAAAGTGTTTTGTTTGCCTTATTACTCATTGTTTGAGACTCTATCAGAAGTCATGATTGCTGAGTAGCCTCACAAAGGCAAATGTTTTGTTGACAAGCATGAAATGGAGTCAGACATTGACATCTTGAGTTGAATTAAAATCTTCATGCTCCCCCCACCCAACGAAGAAAAAAAAAAGTGCACTTATAAATGTGAAACAAGAAAATTGCTGCCCGAGGTGATCCCTGGGAATTATTACAATCCCACAGCCATCAAGACCTAAAACAACAAAATATTGAACTCTATCGTGGCAAAATTTGGATTTTCATTTTCTTGCTACTAATAACAAGAAAAAAAAAAAAAAAAAAAAAAAAA
>CM017328.1:2903785-2947921 GCA_006937295.1 Carpinus fangiana | reverse complement strand
AAAAAAAAAAAAAAAAAAAAAAACAGAACACTTGGGTTTTTTGCTAGGAAAAAAAAAATCTCTAGCAGATGCTAACCATTACCATAAAACAAAATAAAAACCTAAATCATCCAAAACCCTTCATTCTACTGCCAATGTTCCTTCCATTGCACATATAAAACGACCAAAAAAAACACAACTTAACCTTTTAAATACAAATGGTTCCACTATCATCACAAAGACACACTGCAAGAAATCAACTTTCACCACATCTAAGAATTATCCAACAAACCCATGTACCTCAATCACCAAATATGTAAACGAAAAACAGCGCCCTTGTCAAATAGCAACGCAAACGTTGCCCAAAAAAAAAAATACAGCTCATGCCCAGCAACAATAATACAAGAAGATACTTTCAGATAGAGAATGAGAGAGCTACCTGAAATGGTGAATGGCTTTCTGAGTCTGTTTAACGAGAGAGAGGCACAGAAATAGAAAGAGAAAGAGAGAGATGGCGGCTCGCCTCTCTCTGCCGTCAACCCTGTGTGTTTTTCCAAGCGAGTTGGGGGGAGGCCGTGAGGTTAGCCCTGATATCACACTGCTTTTGCCTTTTTTAACCTTTTTTTCTTTATTTTTTGAGTTTTGCCTTTGTGGCATCGCTCGGCACACGTGGCGAGACCTTAACGGTTTGCACGTGAGAGGCAGAGAGTTCTATTGTGACTCCTTTCCATATTTGCCCTTCGTGGGAATAGATTTGGTAAGCCCGTTTTCACTACTCACTAGTCACAGTGTCTTTTGTACGGCCGGCAACCCAACTCAAATTAAAAGTCAACTTTTTAAGTAAAACAAATTTTAAAATGTGTGTTTTAATTGGATAAATTCTATTATGAAATTCTGGAATAATTGGATAAATGTGTGTTTTAATTATTATTTTTTTCTAAAATTATATTAATATGAATGGTTTGAATGGACTTTACTTTAGCATAATTCTAATTAAAACTATCGCTTAGAATTAGGACATGTGTTCCATAAGATAATATTAAGAGGAGTAAGGCTAAGTATCACCTTTTTTATCATGATATTTATGGAAAGTTTTCCTTCTACTATTTGCAAAAGAAAATCGTTTTCATTGATGAAATTTAAATAAAGAGGTGATACTTAGCGTTATTCATATTAGAGACACGTGTCATAGTTTGAATGGGTTCAGTTTTAATTTATAAAATAATTTTATATTGAAAAAATTCTTATTTTTATTTGAAATAATGTAAGTTCCGAAAATTTTATATCTTCTTAACATATTAACGAAAGTAGAGATTGGGCATAAATATTAAATATTTATTTCTTTTTTATTCACTAGGCATTATTCATAGTACAATTAAGCATTTATTCTTTAAACTACATAACATAAAAGGATATTATTATTATTATTATATTTTACCCCTCACTAAGTTTAGGCTTGGTTTGCAATTCGGTTTCCAAACTACGACTCATTCAACTCAAACTTACAAAATATTTTTGATAAATTAAAATAATTCATTAGTAAGTAAATGGAAATAGCATTATTCTGATTTTTTTTTTTTTTTCTCTCCTGAAAATACCGTGTCAAAGAGCTCATGATGGCCTACGAGCAGTCAAAGTCAAAATCCTAGACCTGCGAAATCCAACGGTTACGGTGATGCAGCTGTAACTTGGGCTCCTGGAGAGGCAGCATTCCAAAATCACGCGGAGTTTTTGTTTCCCTACGTGGACCAAACACCTCCCATTTTTGGTGGTCAAACGTTGCTTTTTCCCCAAGCAAAAATCAAATCACTTTTAATTACTAAATCCTCGGTCTCAGTGAGTATAATAATAATCCCGTGTCCGTGGGAGCTAGATTTTGTTGTTTAAAATAAATTTCGGACACTCTTACTCTCGCGCGTATACTTGTCTTTACTACTCGCTAGCAACATATGATATGGGGATTATTATTAGATTACCAAAATTACTTGGTAACATAGCAAATTCCAATATATTTGGTAAGGGATATTGTTTTCTCCTAATAGAGTTTGAGAAATTTTTTTTAACGTAATCTATAAAAATAATATGTGTCAATTTCTTTAATAACTTACTAGATGCAAATGAGTTTTTAGTAAAATTTGAAGAAAAACTCTGTTGGTAAAAGAAAACTCTATCATTTAATAAGGTTGTTGGGCATACCATAAAACGTGTAATAATAAGATTATTATAATGCATCATAATGTTAAAAAATTGGTAAAAATTAAAATATGAACCAATAAAATTGTTTTACTTTTTTTAAACAAAAAAAAAAAATTTTGACATGTCCACACAAGAGAAGGGGAAGGAGGATTCGAATTTGTGACCTTTACTTCATTAAGCGTGATCTACAGCCGATTAAGCTACCCCTTGAAATAATAAAATTGTTATACTTATTGTCGTATTTAAGACAGTGTCACACTAGCATAATATGTTAATTTAGTAGACAAAATTTGACGATATGGACTAATTTTTTTTTTTAGCATATTACAGAAATTTTTGAGTTTATTTTAATAATAAAAAGAGTTAATTATAAATAAGATAAATCACAGTGATTAATTTTGCATTCTTCTCGGTTTTTATACACGAACTCATTGAATAGTTGTTTGATAGTGTTACATCAAGAAAATAATATATATTTTTTTTGTAAAAAAAAATGAAAAAGAAAAAAGCCCTTTTCTCATCATCTCATGTCTTACTGTCTTAGCCTCGAAAACAAAACGACACCGTCGTGCTTTCCTCTCTCCCAAATCAACCAACACTAACAGTGTAAAATCGGGCTCTCTCCAAGAGAATCAGAAGCAGGGTCGACAGTGTCCGTGCAAGAAATGCAAGCTCTGCGACTGAGCAAGAAAACGACGACGCTCTCTTCACGTGCTATCTTCCTCGCCGCTTCCTCGTCATCGTTCCCATGCCGAACCCTAACCACTCTCCGACCCTCTCCGCTGCCGTCACCCGCCTGTCACCCTGACACCAATCGTAGCGCCAGCACGCGGGTCTCCCTTACCATCAGCAACCTCCTCCTCCGCTCTCCTTGGTCCGTCACTCAACATCGCGGAATTAAAGTCTCCGGTTCCGATGTAACATCTTTTTCAATTTCGTAACTATTATTTGTTATCTATTGAATGAATGAGTATATGTTTGTTTTGGATCTCTAATTGTTGCTGATTAACGGTGCAGGTCAAAGTTGGAAATGTGATCGAAAAAAAAGGTTGCTTTCTTTTGATAATTGCTACTACTAACACGGAGAATTTTGTATATATATATATATTTGGCTCGAAATTGTATGGCGTATTGTACTAACTAACCCAATTTTCGCTCTTTTTTTTTTTTTCTTTCTGTTTTTTTCAAATTTTGGTGGCAATACTTGCTCTCAGGACGTATGTACCAGGTGATTTGGTTGCTATTAACACCATTATTTTGCTTAATTGTTCGTTGGTATTTTTTATTATTATTATTTTTTGTAATGGGTTTTAGTCACCAGCTTCATATGCGATTACATATTACTTGGTTCAGGTCGTTAAGACAGATCATTCCCATGAAGGAAGAGGCAAAGCTACGATAAAGGTTGTAATTGTTTTGAGTCCTTATAATTGNAATTTTATATCTTCTTAACATATTAACGAAAGTAGAGATTGGGCATAAATATTAAATATTTATTTCTTTTTTATTCACTAGGCATTATTCATAGTACAATTAAGCATTTATTCTTTAAACTACATAACATAAAAGGATATTATTATTATTATTATTATATTTTACCCCTCACTAAGTTTAGGCTTGGTTTGCAATTCGGTTTCCAAACTACGACTCATTCAACTCAAACTTACAAAATATTTTTGATAAATTAAAATAATTCATTAGTAAGTAAATGGAAATAGCATTATTCTGATTTTTTTTTTTTTTTCTCTCCTGAAAATACCGTGTCAAAGAGCTCATGATGGCCTACGAGCAGTCAAAGTCAAAATCCTAGACCTGCGAAATCCAACGGTTACGGTGATGCAGCTGTAACTTGGGCTCCTGGAGAGGCAGCATTCCAAAATCACGCGGAGTTTTTGTTTCCCTACGTGGACCAAACACCTCCCATTTTTGGTGGTCAAACGTTGCTTTTTCCCCAAGCAAAAATCAAATCACTTTTAATTACTAAATCCTCGGTCTCAGTGAGTATAATAATAATCCCGTGTCCGTGGGAGCTAGATTTTGTTGTTTAAAATAAATTTCGGACACTCTTACTCTCGCGCGTATACTTGTCTTTACTACTCGCTAGCAACATATGATATGGGGATTATTATTAGATTACCAAAATTACTTGGTAACATAGCAAATTCCAATATATTTGGTAAGGGATATTGTTTTCTCCTAATAGAGTTTGAGAAATTTTTTTTAACGTAATCTATAAAAATAATATGTGTCAATTTCTTTAATAACTTACTAGATGCAAATGAGTTTTTAGTAAAATTTGAAGAAAAACTCTGTTGGTAAAAGAAAACTCTATCATTTAATAAGGTTGTTGGGCATACCATAAAACGTGTAATAATAAGATTATTATAATGCATCATAATGTTAAAAAATTGGTAAAAATTAAAATATGAACCAATAAAATTGTTTTACTTTTTTTTTTTAAAAAAAAAAAAATTGACATGTCCACACAAAGGAAGAGGAAGGGGATTCGAACTTGTGACCTCAATTTCATTAAGTATGATTTACAGCCGATTAAACTACCCATTGGAGATAATAAAATTGTTATACTTATTGTCGTATTTAAGATAGTGTCACACTAACATAATATGTTAATTTTGTAGACAAAATTTGACAATATGGACTAAATTTTTTTTAACATATTACATGAATCTTTGAGTTTATTTTAATAATAAAAAGAGCTAATTATAAATAAGATAAATCACAATGATTAATTTTGCATTCTTCTCAGTTTTTATACATGAACTCATTGAATAGTTGATTGATAGTGCTACATCAATAAAATAATATATTTTTTTTTTTGTAAAAAAAAAAAGAAAAAGAAAAAAGCCCTTTTCTCATCATCTCATGTCTTACTGTCTTAGCCTCGAAAACAAAACGACACCGTCGTGCTTTCCTCTCTCCCAAATCAACCAACACTAACAGCGTAAAATCGGGCTCTCTCCAAGAGAATCAGAAGCAGGGTCGACAGTGTCCGTGCAAGAAATGCAAGCTCTGCGACTGAGCAAGAAAACGACGACGCTCTCTTCACGTGCTATCTTCCTCGCCGCTTCCTTATCATCGTTCCCATGCCGAACCCTAACCACTCTCCGACCCTCTCCGCTGCCGTCACCCGCCTGTCACCCTGACACCAATCGTAGCGCCAACACGCGGGTCTCCCTTACCATCAGCAACCTCCTCCTCCGCTCTCCTTGGTCCGTCACTCAACATCGCGGAATTAAAGTCTCCGGTTCCGATGTAACATCTTTTTCAATTTCTTAACTATTATTTGCTATCTATTGAATGAATGAGTATATGTTTGTTTTGGATCTCTAATTGTTGCTGATTAACGGTGCAGGTCAAAGTTGGAAATGTGATCGAAAAAAAAGGTTGCTTTCTTTTGATAATTGCTACTATTAACACGAAGAATTTTGTATATATATATATATTTGGCTCGAAATTGTATGGCATATTGTACTAACTAACCCAATTTTCGCTTTTTTTTTTTTTTTTTTCTTTCTGTTTTTTCAAATTTTGGTGGCAATACTTGCTCTCAGGACGTATGTACCAGGTGATTTGGTTGCTATTAACACCATTATTTTGCTTTATTGTTCGTTGGTATTTTTTATTATTATTTTTTTTTGTAATGGGTTTTAGTCACCAGCTTCTTATGTGATTACATATTACTTGGCTCAGGTCGTTAAGACAGATCATTCCCATGAAGGAAGAGGCAAAGCTACGATAAAGGTTGTAATTGTTTTGAGTCCTTATAATTGCAATTTGTTTTATATATAGAACTTTCTTTTTGTTCTAACTTCAAAAGTTTTTTTTTTTTTGGTTTGTTTTTTATGATATAGGTGGAGCTTCGTGACATTGAGAGTGGAAATAAAGTATCCCAACGACTGGGTACTGATGAGAATGTTGAAAGTACGGATCTTTAAACTTTTTAGTTTCCTGCTGTAAATTGATAACTCAGAATAGTCTACAATTGTTGTTGATATGAGGTTCTGTTATCCGGTTGTGGATGGTGTTAGTTCCTGTGCCTGTTGAAAGTATATATAGAAAAGGATTCGGAAATTCAATTTTAGTCTTTTGTGACTATGTTCTTGAATGAAGGCTTGAATATGTAGATATACACGTATGTTTTAATCAGGATTTATATCTAACAAGGGGTCTGAAGCACATGAACTTCATAGCACGTGGGTTTCATCCAGCTTGTGCACACGTTCTGATGATTTAAGTATTCTACATCAACTTGTCCTGGAAATATAGGAGTTGACCATTTTAACTGGGACTCTCTCTCTCTCTCTCTCTCTCTCTCTCCCTTTTATTTTCTTGAGAAATGCTACATGTATTTCTAAGTGCTCACTCTTAAAGTGCACATTTTTTGACGTGACAATGGAAATCATCGTTGAATCCAAAATCTAATGATGGTCCATCCTAAATTTCATGGTGATTTTTACTGTAACGCAAGAGGGTGTGCAAATGGAAGTGCATATAGCATTGCTCTTTTTCTTCTTTTTTTTAATTTATTTTTATTATTATTATTATTTTTGCTCTTAGTCCTTCAATGGAACATAAATATTGGAGAGAGAGTGAAACAGCTCAAGTTAAGTAGTAACCGTTGAATCTTGGAGTATTTATGCTTAATGCATTCACCCTTTAATGTGATATATTTTCTTTGCTCATATTAGATTTTGTAATTTGCTCTTTTTTAAAAAACAATTAGTTTTTCTTTTTCTTTACCTTCTTGTTTTGGTTATCTTATGATTTTATTGAGTCTTCTTCCTGTTTGGCTTCTTTTTTTCCTATCCTCATTTAAATAAAAGCAATTTTCACTAATCTTGAAATGAGTAATGCTAGAGGTGGCAAATCTGAACAAGAACATGTTATACCTTTGCACTGACGGAGATTTTATTGGGTACTCCATTTCCACTTACTTTCGATTGCAGACACAATAACCAGCAGGAAATTCTTTTGCTGAACATATATAGCCATTTTGAATAATTAATAATGACTAGGTTGTGGCGCAGCTTTTAAATTTAGCTTTCTATCAAGGGTTAACCCACTTTTGACCACCCTTTTCAGTTATGATCATTCTCGGTCCATGAATGTAATTTTACTTAATTTATTCTTTGATGAGTATTCTGTCCTAAAATTTAATATGACTGGTTCCAGGGGTCTATGTTCAAGAGCAAACTTACATGTATATGTGCAAAGATCGCAATGGCACTATCGTGCTGATGAAGTGAGTTAGTTTATTTTTTCCCTCCACTTTTCAATAAATGTGCAGTTGATTTTATGGAACAAATTTCCTGAATATTTATTCTCTTTTCAATTATCAACAGTGTTGAAACATTTGATCAGCTGGAAGTGTCCCAGGAGTTGTTTGGCAAAGATGCTAAGTATCTACAAGGTGAATAAGTACCCAGGACTGAATATCATATAGACAATGCAATATACCATGATATAAAATGAAGAAATTTTAAATTTTGGTTTGGCTTATTTCATTTAATAATAATTCCACTTCAAAAGATAGCCTCTATAAAAAGCAGGTGATTGGCATAAAAAAAGGTAATTTTGCAGAAGTTGATGAAAATTGATTCATAATTCATATCAAAACTAGGTTCTTCATCTGTCATCGCATGGCCAAACTAACTTTTCCTCCAATCCCATTTTCCGTTCCGTTCCATTGCCGTATCTGTCACTGCATGTCCAATAACCACCAGCTTACCACCACCTCCGCCACCTTAATACTGCCACTGCTAGTACCATGATTCATGCACCACAGCCTGTTTACCGACTCATAATCACAATTCCATTACATAGTAGTTTCAGTCTGCACAGCTCACTTCCACATTTCAACTGCTTGTATAGTTTGGAGATGCTGCACATGCACATTGCTATCTTATTTACTAAAGAGAAATGCTTCATGCACTTCCTGAAGTGGCAATTTTACTTTTACTGCCACATCAGGGAGGGTGAACTTGGAAGTACATGTAATATTTTCCTTTACTAAATAATGCTTGTTTTATTAAATTGAAAACTGCTTTTTATTATATTCGGTTGTGACATGCAAATGTGAACACCAAAAAGCATGCTTTGGAAGATAGTTGCATGTGTTTCGAAGCTAAAAGAACATGCAATTTTTTTTTTCCCTGTAAAATTCATCATTTCTTGAGAGTTTTGTTTTCTTTTATTGGGAATCACAATAATCATTCTAAAAATATATAGTAATAATGATTTGCGAAGTTGTAACTGTGGATGAATTTCTTTTATGTCCATATGAATTCCTAGTATAACATGTAAGTTGTCCCGTTGCTTGTACTCTAATAAGACTTCTTGGAGATGCCCTTCCTGACTAAGTTTTTCTCATAACTTCAATCATCAATTAAGTGCAGTGGCCACCATGTACGCTTACCAACTAAAATATGATATTCATGAACAGGTGATATGAGAGTTACAGTAAGGCTTTATGATGATACACCTTTATCCGCATCAGTTCCAAAACGTGTGACATGTATTGTCAAGGAAGCACAACCTGCTATGGTTTCAGCCACACCTAGGTACGTTTTACGATTCATCAAGGATATTTAATTCTGAGAATTACGACTCTCTCTAAATATTTGTCTCTATCTGGACATTGAAATGAGAGTAAATTATAATTTTAAGTTGGCGTGCTAAATCAGAGCAGTTCACCTTCTTGGTCATTTTCCTGCTGTTGCTTTGTCCTAAAATTTTCTTTTTTACTCAGGGATAAAAAGGTTGTATTGGAAAATGGTATGACACTCGAGGTGAGTTAAATGTGTTACTTTTCCCGCTAATGTTTTAGCTGCTAAATTTGTCACTTGTGCAGCTATATCACAAAGCAAAAGATGAAACTAAGCCAAGATTAAGACAAAAAGTGGGGTAGCATTTTGGACTTCGAAACACAATACTAGAACTTCCATTTGAAAATTTCTCTTAATATATATTGTTAGAATATTAACTATATAATTAAATTCATAATTTCTTATGAGCTTAAACTTTTAATATAATTGGTGATTTAACATGATATTAGAACAATAGTTGTGAATTCAAATCTTAACTGTATACTTTACCTCTCATTTCAGTGAAATCTTTCATCTATTGTTTGGTCCCATATATGAAGGGGAAGTCTTCTTATTTTTCACACCACCTGAACGCCAGAATTTTTTTTCAGGGAAATCAGAAAAATGATTTTGTTAACGGAAAATATTTTCTGTTGGATCAAACAGAGCCGAAGAATTATTTGATGAGATGCACATCCATCAAATAATACTTAAGAGTCACTGTTTTTACATGCATTTATAGGATTTATATATGATAAAACAGAGTAAACAAACAATCTCATATCTGATGAAACAGATCATTGGATTAGTCTTCCACATACACATCATGCATGCCAGATATCCTGTTGATATCTGTGCTATCTGATCCACAAACTCACATAATTTTTATAATTAGTGGAATTAACCTTCAATTTTGGACATTGTACAGAAGCGTCCTTATATATGCTTCAAGGTATGAGGACAAGGTCAGGTATGGGTCCTTCAAGAAGTTATGAAGGTTATATTACTAACAAAATCTGCACCAGGTGTACTGTGAAGCGTCGTGCATGCCAAAGTTTTGAGTTTATTTAGATATAAGACTACTATATCCATACATTCCTCCAAATTAGGCTTTTGCTCTTGTTACCTCTAAAAATGGCTCTGCCAATTAACAACAGGGATGACAAGCAATACGAAGAAAACTATTTTATGTGTGTGTATAGTAGGGGAGGAGTGAAGTTCTGGTACATGTACCACATAATATAAGCAGTTTGTGGCTTATCAATTTTTCTAATTTCCCAGGTACCAGCGTTTGTTGTAGCTGGTGATGCTGTAGTTATTAATACTGAGACCGACACTTACATTGAAAGGTACATTTCTTTCCTTCTTTTTGATAAGTACATTGAAAGGTACATTTCTATGTTGTGTTTCTATGGTGAAGTTGAGGCTTGTCTTAGGTTTTATTTTGCAATCCTTTTAAGTTGATTCACTGATATAATTAGTGGCTTAGCATCCAATAGATGTCATGTAGCTACTGGAGGTGAATACAGGATAATTAAAAGAATGATTTGCTGTAATGTATGCTTGAAAATGGGTATTATGTGGTTCTCATGCTTTAATGTATGCTTACAAATGGGTTTTAAAAAATGATGATTTTTCTCATGATTCCGTTGCTTGGTGGTGCTGATGAAAGTTGTCATTCTTTCCCCCATTTCCTCAGGGCTTAAGGCATAATATTGTAATGGCTTTATTCTGAAGGACAGATGGAACGTCATTTGTGCACCATGCATGTCTCTGATTCCTGTGGGCATCAGTCTTCATTTTTGTTATTTTAGATGATTTTCTCGAACCAATAAAAAGTTCTATAAACTTCAGGTAATGTAAGATCAACAGAACCCCTAAATTCCACGAAAGTGGAGTGAGGCAATGGGAAATAGCACGATTTGGAAACAGGGGTGAGTTTTTACATTGTTCTCGGTATTAGTGCATGCTGTTTTGGTACTACCAAGAGTTCATCAATGGAGAAGGCGATGATGTAAATTGCTCATTGCTGCTCTTTTATATTTCTTTCTAAATTGTAATAAGAGGGTTATTTAATGCAACGATGCATTACCTTTCAATATTAGCCATCAGGGTGTTAGAATATTAAATCGACAATTTTTCTTGTTAACTTGAGCATTAAAGATAAATGGTGATTTAGCACGGAGAATATTACGAACTCCTTTTTTTACACGGTCACCTTCAGTACATGGTATGACGTTTTATGCATCAAACTATTATATATGTTTTCAACTTCATAAAATTTCTAGCCCTAGCATGGAAAGCTCACATACCAATTAAAAATTATTGAATTATTGTGTTAGCATAATTTTATGATACGCTGGACAATGCCAAATTTGCATGGGGTATATAATTGGAGCCTAATTCGCACAGGATTAATCATTGGAGCCTTAGGTTGAATGAAATTGTACATTCGATGTGAAAATGATCCATTTGATCTAATTAATCTGTTATTGTTCACTACAAGGAACAATTAAGGTGGTTGTCAATAGGGTAAGCTTCAAATGTCTACCATTTCCATCTCTGTGATACCCTGCATTCGTTCAATGCAGATTTAAGAGGATATATTAAAATGAATGAATTCCTATAAATTATTGGTTCAAGAATATGAGCAGGAAAAGGAGTTTAATTTGCATTTCTGAGTTAATCATTTAAGCTTGTGTTTACATAATTGAAAAGGGTTAGGGGAGGAGTTAACTATTGATTAGGAAAAGGGTTTCTCTCATTAATTTTCAAATTGAAAAGGGTGAGAAAAGTTTGTAATCCTCCTTTATGCGGTTGGCGTGGGGTTGAGGTGGGAAGGAACACATGCTGCTTTCTTGCAACCCATCATCAAACATCATCATAGTGTCAACATGGGCTCTCTCTTTTCTTTTCTTTTTTTTCACTTGGAGCCATGCCAGCGTATAAAGTTGTGGGAGAGCTTCCATCATTACTTGTTGCCTTGGCATTGGTTGATGAGATCAAGCAGCTAGCTAGCCTTCAATTCTAAGGGCCAAAAAAAAAAAAAAAAAATTATAAAAAAGGCAGCTCATTTTCTTTTCCCTTTACCTTCTCCCTTGCATGAGGATGTGTCTTCTCCTTTGTTTCTTCTCTTTTTCTTTCTTGCAATCACAGGCATGTATCAATCATTGTGTGCCACATTACTCAAATTGACCACAATGCTGTCTTCCCCTTCAAAAATACTATTATTATTTGGAGCTTGGCTTGCCCCTAGTGAAAAAAAAAAGTCACGAAAAATCTCGAATAATGATATATCATATAAGGATGACTCCTTTGTATCATTACTCGAAAATCTCATATGCAAAAATAAATGAGTAAAAAAATCACTAGAAAAAACATCTCCAGTATTTTTATCATTTGTTTAGTTAGTTTTTACTATAGGTAATTTCTATATCTCCATTGTAACTTAACATTTGCTATCATAATGGGATAGAGAGTAGAGTATTTGTGTATTAGGAATCATTTCGTGGTTAAAATTAGATTTCACAGCATCTAACAATGTATATTATGTTGTTTATGTTGTCACGTTATTTGAAATTTTTAAATAATACGACATCATCACTATATATACCATTAAGTGCCGTAAAATTTTATCCGAACTCATGAAAGAAAGAGGATGATATTCCTTGTAACTTTGGATTGCTTAAACATAAGTATATACAGTCCACTCATTGCCACCTCTCTAAAACAAAAAGCAATGTAACTCCATAGATGCATCTATTGCGAAAGATTGCTATGTTTGAAACTTCACATTAACGATTGCCAATCAAATCAATTTTTTTTTTGAAGGTGAGGTGCTTAATTTGTGGGTTATTATTTGGGAAACAAAAATCTATAATTAATTTTTTTTATTGCACCCATTTGTAATAAATGTTTAAAAAATAATTTAAAATTCTACATGGTAAACATAAAGGACAAATAACTTCATACCCCAAACTTCCTTTTTAAATTTTGACATATAACCAATAGAATGTCACCTCACCAACAATAATAATATGACGTGTGTCCCTTTTGACTATTGATAAAGTTTGAACATTGATTCCGTTAATTTAACCTCCGGTTATTTGACCATATTGAAAAATGCTAAGTGCTCTCCTAATGTTCTTCTAGATTTTTTTATTTTTATTTTTTGACATGTCCACACAAGGAAATGGGTAAGGAGGATTTGAACTAGTGACTTTCGCTTTATGAAGCATGGTACACAGCTTAAGGACAATTAATGTTCTTCTGGATCTTAAGTGTATATTATTTTTTAAAAATCAAGTGAGATAAATAAAAACAACTTTTTTGTTTTTGTAGAAAATAATATCCACATAGAATGGTAGGAACACTAAAAGAGCATCTAACATTCCCCTCAGTCATTTATATGNTTGCTTAAACATAAGTATATACAGTCCACTCATTGCCACCTCTCTAAAACAAAAAGCAATGTAACTCCATAGATGCATCTATTGCGAAAGATTGCTATGTTTGAAACTTCACATTAACGATTGCCAATCAAATCAATTTTTTTTTTGAAGGTGAGGTGCTTAATTTGTGGGTTATTATTTGGGAAACAAAAATCTATAATTAATTTTTTTGATTGCACCCATTTGTAATAAATGTTTAAAAAATAATTTAAAATTCTACATGGTAAACATAAAGGACAAATAACTTCATGCCCCAAACTTCCTTTTTAAATTTTGACATATAACCAATAGAATGTCACCTCACCGACAATAATAATAGGGGTCTGTTAGGGGTTCTCCTCGTAGTGTTCTCCTAGCATTCTCTCAGTCTTACATAGAATATGATTTAAGAAAAAATAAAATTGTAGTACCGTTTTTTTGCCAACCAATTAATTTTTATGAGTTAATAGTTATGTTCTAATACTTTAAAACTTGTTTTTTTTATTCAAAACTAAAACCTAAGGGTGGAAGGTTAATCCTTTAGGGATGGTATCACCCAAAATGGATTTGATCATCCTAAATTTGGTGCTAATGTCTCACAAATTTGGTGTTAATGCCTCAATTTTGGTGCTAATGCCTAAAAAAACGGGTGGTGGAGGTCACTACAATTTTATTTTTTCTTAAATCATATTTTACGTAAGACTGGGAGAATGACAGGAGAACCTATAGGGAGAACCCCTAGCATTTTCCATAATAATATGACGTGTGTCCCTTTTGACTATTGATAAAGTTTGAACATTGATTCCGTTAATTTAACCTCCGGTTATTTGACCATATTGAATAATGCTAAGTGCTCTCCTAATGTTCTTATAGATTTTCTTTTTTTTGACATGTCCACACAAGGAAATGGGTAAGGAGGATTTGAACTAGTGACTTCCGCTTCATGAAGCGTGGTACACGGCTTAGGGACAATTAATGTTCTTCTGGATCTTAAGTGTATATTATTTTCTAAAAATCAAGTGAGATAAATAAAAACAACTTTTTTGTTTTTGTAGAAAATAATATCCACATAGAATGGTAGGAACACCAAGAGAGCATCTAACATTCCCCTCAGTCATTTATATGTACTAGAGAGAGCATTAAATTACCTCTAAATAGCTTATATTGCAAATTGGTGCAACCACATATATTGATTTTACAATTTTTTTTTTTTTTTAATTAGGAGAAAGAAAAGGAGATACTTTGTGCCACCAAATATGAATATTTTAGTGATACAATTTGAAAGGTCATATTCCCATAACTAAGGTGGTCCAAAATATATGGTTAAAGATAATGTCCAAATCTGCCTATAGCCAAGATTAATTAGTTGTAAAAGATTCATTAAAAAAAGTTATAAAAAGCTATAATATGATTAAAATAAAAGGAAAAACAATTACAATTTATTCCAAAAATCTAAGCTTATAGAAAATAATAATTTCTATCATCTATTAATATTTTAGCACATCATCATGAAAAACATATCATGCATGGTTATCTTTTATATGGATACAAATAAAGGCAAAAGTAGTAGAAACTATAATTTTATTTTATTTTTAGAGAAAACTATAAAGTTTCATTATTGCATAGAATTGTATAATTCATCAAGTAAGAATATTAAATTGAATATAATCACAGCAAAGTAGAAGTCTATATATATATATATATAATAAATAAATTGCATGCGCCTGAAATAAAAGCCGTCCAAAATATAATCTGTTTGTCAAACATTTTGGAGGAAAACTTGTTTGTGCACCGTTTGGGGGATTCACATATAATTATTTTATTTTTTTAACATTTTCTTATTTTTATCATTACATCACTTACTTTTTATTACTCTTCAAATAAAAAAATTACTACAAAATAAAATTTTTTATTTTTCTATACCAAACATTCTTATTTATTTATTTATTTTTAAAAAAATATTCTTACTTTTTTTATATCTGCTATAATGAAAACCAAAATCAAACCGAAAGCGTTTACCAAACCAACGTAACCATATATGGCCTTTGCATAAGTTTGACCAGTACGTACCAAGACAGGGATAAAGTAATTAAGCCAGCCAATGAAGCACCGTTGACGTCCAAACACACACAAGAAAGAATGACGTGAAAAAAACAAAAAACAAAACAAATATGAATACTTTCTAGACCCATTTAGGTGGTACTATTTTTTATTTAAACCGTAAAATATTTAATTGAAATGAGAGATAAATTAATAGAATTAAAATTTTAATTTAAAATATTTAGTTTTGATATAATGTTAAATTACTATTTATTCTATAAACCCAAGTTTTTGAAATAAGACAGATAATTTTTCTTCAAACTGAATCAAATACATAATGAAAAAAAAAAAAGAAAAAAAAAAAAAGAGTAGCTTGAAACCAACTTGGTTTGATGAGATAAGAAAGCCACAGAATTGGACTTTGGGTGGCCCCTGGATAGTCCTGTTGAATTAACACTTAAAAAATTGTTTTTTTTTTTCTTTTAGTAGAAAATGCATTAATTGGATTTCGACCAGGATATGATCTTTTGCCTGTCACTTTGGCGTAAAGGAAAAGGACTTTTCATCATCCGTGTTGACTTTACTAGCAATGGAATCTAAAAATCCTCCATCTCTAGGGCTTATGCCTCACCATCTTGACCCAGTCTCCCCCACCCACCACTCCTGTTTAATTTCCTTTTCTCTCTCCGGGGATTTACACGAAAACACTCATCTTCTTTGCTTGTATTGGGCTTTGTTTATACCAGGGAAAAGTGTTTGACTAGTTCCTAAGGTTTTTACTTTTTATTAAATTGCTATTATACGACATTATTTTTAATGGTGTGGGTAATGTGGCGCATCCAACGCGGTGTGTATTCGTTGTAAACTAGTTGGCTAGATGATTTGAACATGCGTTTTCTTTTCTTTTAGGCATTGTTGAAGAAATTTTTGGTCCGAAACGTTGCTAGCCAGCGATTTTTCTTCATGATTGGGCTATGAGAGGAATTTGTGTACATCCGTGATGTTCCTGCAAAACAAAAGCATGGTCAGAGAGTCTTGGGCGGCTGGGGCCGAAGACTCTCCGATGGTAAGAAGAGCTCATAGAAGACAAGGGAAGCAATATTTCCTTTATATTAAAAGCTATTACTCTTCTCCATATAATCTCTTCTAAAACATCAAATTTGGATTAACTCCAAAGTCAATTTCAAATAATACATAACCATATGAATAATTTGGCAATTGGTGTTTGGATCAGGTTGAATAAAGTCAATCAAGAGTGGGTCATACTTGTTATTACCAAGGGTTGCACAAATTCCACATCAATCTGACCAATTTGTTGGGCTTAACTTATTCCACAACCAACCCATTATATTAAATTACTGAGAAATTTCGCATTAATTAAAAACAAAAGAGAAAAACTACTTAATTAGAATTTGTAGCATTTTATTAGATAAACTAATATTAATTAATTGCTTCCTGGTGCTGTGATGATTAAGTCAAACATTCCCATGGCAACCGTCTCAACTTTGGTTAACAACTTCAACTACTAGTGTCCAGAAGATCCCAACCATCCACGTCACTCCCCACTCTTAAACCATGTAAGATCAGCGGACGACAGTAGTCGTTGACCCTGTCACCATTTTGCTCTACTGCCACCGACGCACCGTAAACAATTTATAAGTTTCCATTGTGAGACAATCATGCATGGTGGTCGGTACATAATACTTTATTTTCTTTTTAAAAATAAAAAGAAATTCATTAACCATGATCTTAAACTCACTGCAAAAAAATAAAAGTTCGGTACTCTTTATAAACTTACTTGACAGTTCAAAATAGTGTCACGTCAAAATTAAACAATAAAATTTAATTGTTGAGTGTTGTTAAAGATATTACAATTTTTATTATAAGTCTCTTATAAATTAATGTGATAATTCACCTGACATTTAACAAAATAATTCTTAAACAGTTAAATTTATTTGTCAAATTTTATTGTATAATTTACAATCATATTCATATGAATTGCCATATAAATTTGTAAAGAAATTATAGTAAAAATTATAGTATTCACGTACGTACATTCAACTCTTTATTTTAACTGTCCCCAAGTGGTAGCTCAATCGCTTGTGAACCATGCCTTATGAAGCGGAGATCACAAGTTCGAATCCCCTCTCCCCCTACCCTTGTATGGACATGTCAAAAAAAAAAAAAAAAAAAAACTCTTTATTTTAACTATCCACTCAACAAGTGCAGTAATTAGTTACGCCGTTCTCTTAATTAAATTGCAATTAAAGTTGGCCTAATCTTATACTAAAAGGATTGAGCAGAATACAAAAACAAAAAACAAAGATACTATTGTACATATTTGTATATGTTTTATAGATCTCTCACTATTTTATTTAATAGTTTATTTTTCAAAAGATTCATTTATTTATTAAGAGAAGAGAATGTTAGAAATTAAAAAAAAAAAAAAAAAATCCATTATAGCATCTTCTTAACTATTTCTCCAAATTATTGAGCTAGATTCAAGCAACATTTAAAATAAAGAAAAAAAAAAAAAAAAACCGATACACAAACAATTAATCTATTATCACTTATCCAAATACTAAACTGGGTTAAATTTCAAACATTTAAACAATCTCTATGCCAACTCAAAAATTAAAAAAAATATATATATATAGAATAATGATACAGGCACAACTTAAGTCCAACTTTAGTCCAACTTCTGTATTAAATTTTTTTAAAACAACTGATGTGGAGGAGAGAGAAAACCTTAAATTAGAGAGAGAAAGTGAAATTTGGCTTAAAAATTGGACCAAAATTAGACTTAAGTTGTGTCTATATCACACCTCATATATATATATATATATATATTTACCTAAAAACCAAACCAGGTAAAAGATTCCAACTCGATGAATAAACGTGAAAAGTATACTTTTGACTTTGTCAGTAAACTTAAAAGACGGCTGAAAAGAGAGACCCAAAAGGTCAAGTCAGTAAACTCACCCACCCAAATCAACCCTGGTTTGGTTAATATATGGTTAGTTATCTCCCACCTTCGCAAAAAAAAAAAAAACACTTTAATCCAATACCTTTAAGATTAAGAGTGGTAATAATAATAATAATAATAATAATAATAATAATATTCAAAGATAAAATAATAGTACTAATTTATTTTTTTCAAAAACCCCTCTCGCACTCAACCGAACCCCGCGTTTTCTCTCTCTCTCCCCGGCCGGTCATAACTCTCGGCTAAGCTTCGTCATCCACACCACAACAACCACCCCGAGACGCACCGTTTTCCCTCTCACACAAACTCTCTTTCTCTGTGTGTGTTGCAGTATGGGAAACTGTAACGCTTGCGTTCGAGCGGAGAGCGAAGAAGACTACAAGAGCTCGAACAGCAAGAAGAAGAGGAGGAGCGGAGAGCGCAAACCGAACCCGTATGCAGAGGACCAGATTCGTTTGCCAGCGCCGATCCGGGTTCTGAAGGACATCATCCCCCTGATCCACCGGAGCCGAATCGGGGACAAGTACATACTGGGCAGGGAGCTGGGCAGGGGGGAGTTCGGCATAACGTATCTGTGCACGGACAGGGAGAGCAAGGAGGCGCTGGCCTGCAAGTCCATCTCGAAGCGGAAGCTCCGGACGGCGGTGGACGTCGAGGACGTGCGGCGCGAGGTGGCGATAATGTCGACGCTGCCGGACCACCCCAACGTCGTGAAGCTGAGGGCGGCGTACGAGGACAGCGAGAACGTGCACCTGGTGATGGAGCTGTGCGAGGGCGGCGAGCTGTTCGACAGGATCGTGGCGAGGGGCCACTACAGCGAGAGGGCCGCGGCGGGCGTGGCCAGGACGATAGCGGAGGTGGTGAAGATGTGTCATGCTAATGGGGTCATGCATAGGGACTTGAAGCCTGAGAACTTCTTGTTTGCTAATAAGAAGGAGCACTCGCCGCTCAAGGCAATTGATTTTGGGCTCTCTGTGTTTTTTAAGCCTGGTATGGGAGGCCAATTCGGTTGGTTTTCAGTTTCGTTTTTTTTTTTTAATTATTTTTTAGTTTATTTTATTTTATTTTTTATGGGTCTATTGGTTTTGCTTGATATTTTAGTTGATTTCAGTTTCTTTGTGTTGATTAAGCCTCGGATGCAAGCGAATTCTGGTTTTCCTTGATAAAATTTTCATGGTTTTTGCGTTGAATTTTTTTTTTTTTTTTTCATTATTGGATTTTGGGTTGATATTTCTTTGCTTTTCGACACTGGGATTTTTTTTTTTGCTTGATTATTGAATTTCAGTACTGGGGTTCTGATCATATTTGTTTTTTAATGGTATATATGGGTTTTTCTTGAACTATGGTTGAATATTAACTTTTGAGTTTTACTGGGGATTTAGGGGAGAGGTTTACAGAGATCGTTGGGAGTCCGTACTATATGGCGCCGGAGGTGTTGAAGCGGAATTATGGACCAGAGGTTGACATATGGAGCGCCGGCGTGATTCTTTATATTTTGTTATGTGGGGTTCCTCCATTTTGGGCTGGTATTTTGTTTTTCATGGTAGCCAATTTTGTTGAATATGGAGGTGTAGTGTTTGTTTTGGATTGTGAAGCTTTTCTATCTTAATTGCTTGTGGCAGAGAGCGAACAGGGTGTTGCTCTTGCAATTTTAAGAGGGATCCTTGATTTTAAGAGGGAACCGTGGCCTCAGATTTCTGAAAGTGCCAAGAGCCTAGTCCGGCAGATGTTGGAGCCGGATCCCAAAAAGCGGTTGACTGCTCAACAGGTGCTTGGTAAGTTCTTCAGCTGTTTGTGATACTGAATTGTTGTCTTGCATTAAGTTGGGGTTCCACTCAAGGGCTTTATGTGGCGTTGAGAGAATTTTGGTGTCTCACTCTCCGCTTATCAGATTATACAATTTTTGTCTTGAGAAAATGAGATTTTAAGATAATGATTCACTAGCTGAGATAGTTTCAGCCTTTGGATTAAACATGATCGTTGGTATGATCTTTTAGACTGTTTGATATATATGAGGGTCCATTGACTAAAAGAAGGGGGCCAGGAAAAACTTCATGGAAATAGCCTTTTAGACTGTTTGGATTTTGGACCTTCATAATATGTGTGGAAATCCAGTGATGGAAAAATTAAAGGGGAAGAAAAAATATCTCACGGGTGAACCAACTTTGATTTTACCCATATGGGCCATATACTGGGGCATGTCCCATGGCTGGGGCATGACAATTTTAAGATTCTTTGGTCAGAGCTACAAAAATAGTTGAGAAAATTTTGTCGGCATGGATTGAGAATGAAAGTGATCATTTCTAAGTTAGGTAGCGATGGAGCCACTTGTAGACCAGGTAGGGCTGTGTGCTCACCAAATTTCTTGAAAATTGTTTATACCTCTTTTAATATAATTATATTCTCAAGTCACTCCTAAAAAAAATGCTTGGCCCTCCCCAAAAATTTTTAAATTCTTATTATACGCNGGAAATAGCCTTTTAGACTGTTTGGATTTTGGACCTTCATAATATGTGTGGAAATCCAGTGATGGAAAAATTAAAGGGGAAGAAAAAATATCTCACGGGTGAACCAACTTTGATTTTACCCATATGGGCCATATACTGGGGCATGTCCCATGGCTGGGGCATGACAATTTTAAGATTCTTTGGTCAAAGCTACAAAAATAGTTGAGAAAATTTTGTCGGCATGGATTGAGAATGAAAGTGATCATTTCTAAGTTAGGTACCGATGGAGCCACTTGTAGACCAGGTAGGGCTATGTGCTCACCAAATTTCTTGAAAATTGTTTATACCTCTTTTAATATAATTATATTCTCAAGTCGCTCCTAAAAAAAATGCTTGGCCCTCCCCAAAATTTTTTAAATTCTTATTATACGCTTATTAATGTAAGAATATTTATAATCAATACTCAAGTAAATTAGTGCCTCAAAATGCATGACAAACGATGATATATATATATATATATGGTATGACATAATAAAATATCCATAAGCATGTGTTATTTCTTTGTTACAGCCATTTAAATATCACAAGAAAAAAAAAAATAGTGAATAAGCATATAAAATTTTAATTTTTAAAGTGAAAAAATATATCATATAGTTCAATGTGGTCCATGGCAATAATTATCTTAGTCTTTTGATATTTTTCCTCCTTTTAAATGAATAGGAATGAAATTTTTTGTGTATGTGCGCACGCGTGTGTATACGTGGTTTAAGGTTAACCATGATCCTCTAACCAAGAGTTTCTGGCTCCGTGCAGATGTTAGGGTACTATGCTTGCCCTGAAATATCTTAGAATGGTTATGGATTTTGGAGATTTAATTAGGGGGAAAAAAAGTTTTAACTTTAAAGGATGTGGAAGGTTGTATTTTGCATTCAATGTGGCCGTTATATTAGTGATTGAGAGTCTTGAGACTTAAATCAGCATATTCATTGAGCCTTCTGGAAGATAATATCGAGGATTACATCTCTTTATTTCTTGTGTCAAGTTATATATTGGTGAGTCGGTGACAATGATGGAAAAGTTCTAACACAATAAATGCTGTGGGGGAAATTAAGCACTTGCGTGGCTTGCTTTCCACCATTATCATCTTATCTCTTCAGGATTGGTTTCTCCTTTTCTGTTATTTTTCTTGCCTCCCAAGGTGGCCTTTACTTGAACTGTTAAAATCTCCAATTGATGATGGATTGGAGTTGGATATTTAGTAGTAATTGATATTGAAGCTATTTCGTGGCCACGCTTACTTTCCATTGGTTGTTGTGGCAACTAAAACCTCTTCTTATTATGCTGACAACTCAAGAGAGAATTATTCCTTAGGATTAAGTAGCTATCTCCTTCATTAGAAAGTCGGTAATGTAAATTTTTCAATTGTATCCAAAACCCAATCCCGAGCCCTGCTAAATTCTTTGTAAAATTAAAGTTGAAGACTACTTTTCATGATCACTTCATTGGGCATTTACTTTACTGGGGCAAGCACATTGCATCGTATGCGTTGTCTATAGACCATATCTCCCTGGAATCACTCTCTTTAATCAATATTTCATGATCAAAGGCTGGATTTCACTGCTCTTTTCCACTTGTAAGTTAAACTAGTGTCATTTACATGATTTCAATGGAAATCATAGACAACACCACCTGTAATAACCTCTTGTTTAGATTAGTCATCCCTTCTGTGCTGAGAAGTGGGTATCTGACAATGAGCTATTAAACAGCTATCATGTTGGCATGTGTTCGCAGAAACACAAATGAATATTCTCATTATTACCAGGAGCCAATATGGTATTTACTCTTTTTTTTTTTTTTTTTGATAGTACAAGGCTGTTGAAGTGTTTTATATATATGTGAACTTCTAGGAATTTGAATCTTTCTGCAGCATGGTGAACTTTCTTGAAACTGTTATACGGATTTTTTATGTTCTTTTATTTTTTTCTTTCTGTAGATCACCCGTGGTTGCAAAATGCAAAAAAAGCTCCAAATGTCCCATTGGGAGATATTGTGCGGACAAGGCTCAGGCAGTTCTCTGTGATGAACAGATTCAAAAAGAAAGCCCTTCGGGTAAGAATCTTAGGTCTAGTTGTCAGTCCATCTCTTAACTATAACAGCAGTGGTGTCCAATGTGTAAATTTTGGAGGATAATTCAGGTTTGTGCAATCAATTTCTGTAGGTAATTGCAGAACACTTGTCTCTTGAAGAGGTAGAAGTAATTAGAGATATGTTTGCACTGATGGACACTGACAAAGATGGGAAAGTAACGTACGAGGAACTGAGGGCTGGTCTTCGAAAGGTTGGTTCACAATTGGAAGAACCAGAGATAAAAATGCTGATGGAAGTGGTACGTTTCTATGCTTATTCAAGTTCAGGTTGAAAGTAACTTCATTTGTTTTTAATTCTATGCATGACCACTAATTTTGGATCAATGTGATATAATGTCATTTCAACCTCCTCCTTTTTTGATATAATGTCATTACAACCACTTTCCTGCTGCGTTTAACTTCATACTTTGGATTCTCCTTTGGTTCGACTTAAGCTTGTCAAACCACCATCCTCCCTATGTTTTTACCCACCAGTCAACATTCGAAACCTATCCCCTAAAACCCTGCTGATGCCCTTTGCCCTTTACTGCTATGCAAAACTTTGGTGGCACCTCCCGGTTATCAATGAAGGGAAAATGCTTTGAAACTTGATAATTTCGAGTATTTATACGCAATTAGGAGGGCCTAAACTGACTATGGCATTATATGCATTGTTAAAAAATGTCTCCTAGATAAGTAGGACTCTGGAAGGGGATAGATGTAGGTTGGGTTGAAAACAGTTTCATCATTTATAGCTGAACTAAAAATCATTACAACATCTGATAGTGTTGGTTGGTGCTAAATATAGTTCTGTGCTCTACCGTGTTTCAAATTTTTATGTCATACTGATGACTTTTTTAAAATGTCATTGTGATAGAATATGACTTGCGATATTTGTTTAGGCTGATGTTGATGGGAATGGAGTGCTGGACTATGGAGAGTTTGTAGCAGTGACAATTCACTTGCAAAGGATGGAGAATGATGAGCATTTTCGCAGAGCCTTCATGTTTTTTGACAAAGATGGAAGTGGATATATTGAATCAAATGAGCTACGGGAAGGCTTAGCAGACGACTCGGGTGAAGCTGATACTGATGTGCTGAACGACATCATGCGTGAGGTTGACACAGACAAGGTCTGAGTTTCAAGCTTTATCATCTCTTAGTGTTCATAAAATTCAGGTCCCCCTTCCTCTTACAAACATCACTTTCAGAGCATGTTTGAAGTTGGAAATCTAATATTGGCAACTTTTAGGAACTTGTCAAAATATTGCAAAGAAACAGGTTCCAGATTTCAAAATTATTGATGGGATTTCTGAAATTCTCTATGATACTTCCTCCCCCCCCAAAAAAAAGTGCATCTCCTTTAGCTTGTACAGTTCATCCTAATCTTTTGCAAATGATTTTCAGGATGGGCGTATTAGTTATGAGGAATTTGTGGCTATGATGAAAACTGGAACGGATTGGAGAAAAGCATCTCGACAGTATTCAAGGGAGAGATTTAAGAGTTTGAGCCTCAACCTAATGAAGGATGGTTCTTTGCAGCTTCATGATGGGATTACTGGTCAAGCTATTGCTGTATGAGCTAAAAGTTTTCATGATTTTGGTTTGTTTCTGCCACTCAGAGTTTCATTCCTTCTATCATCGATATACACGAAAATATGGCATGTGGGTGCTTCATCAAATGCGATTGGGGAGGATCGATCACTAATATTCTTTGCTTACATTGGCGGGCTTAAGTTGGCCTTTTGCCAGCACGAAGCATCGATCAGGGAGCTGCATGTTGGCTGGAGTTGTCAGCCGTTAACGGAGATCGTGGAAGCATGTGTTGTTCTAGGAGGAGTGGCGTAAATTCTTGTATATTTCTCACTTCCTTTTTACGCTTGATGTATTGCTACTTCAGGGTTTTTTTTTTTTGGGTTCATTGTGCAGAAGCCAGTTAAGAGTTGTTTGTTGGAAATTTGACATTGGAGAAATGCTCAAATATTTTATTCTTGCACCGAGATATGAAGCAATCTAATTTATTAAGTTCCAATTAGATTGAGTTCTTGCTTTTGAATAGTTTGAGTTCTTCCAATTGTTTCAGAGTAGCTCTCCGTATAACCTTACCAAATAATTTATTAAGTTTCATAAGATTGTTCCTTTGTTAAAGAGATCCAAATACCCTAAATTTGTTCGATATTGATTTGGTTAAAAATTTTACTCTTAGGATCACAACGTTCTACCATGCTTCTAAATCTGATCTATCGGCACTGACTCAGTAGTAGCAATCTTTACTAAGACAATTTATTCTACTACATAAGTAGTTAATTGTTAAAGGCATAACCATTGATTCAAGCACCCTAAAACTATTAGATACTAATTTAATTTGGTTAAGCCCTTAACCCTTAATATCATAACATCTTCACATTCTAGAATATTAACCTTATTTGTGATTCCTTGCTGCATATCATTAAACCCAAAATAATAATAATAATAAAAAGGTGAAAATAAAACTTCACTTACCTCTTTGATATTCAAGCACTTTTGCAGTCATATCGTTAAAGTTTCAAAATTTGTAATGTTGGATATATATATATATATATACACACACTAAATGATATTTATATTCACTCACATGTGTAAGGTGTAACATATAAGGTACACGTTGGTTGGATACATGATGATAAAGTTTGAATTGGAAGTTCTAACCAAACCACGAAGGCCAACGAGAAGAAACAATATAGAGAACAAGCAATAAGACCCTACCAAAGGAAAGCATTCAAGTAATTTGACCAACCGTATTAGCATAGTGGTTACTTAAAGGATGTCAAGATTGTAGCATTGAGAATAATCACTCTATGGTTTCTATCAAACTGCTATGTGATTTTAGGTGAATAATCCAACGAATATCATAACTTATTAATAAACGCAAAATCTAATTAAGGCCATAACCCATCAATGAATAAAAAATTTCTAGTTTGTTTTCTTTTAGCATCATATCATTCCTTTGACTAAGTTAAGCGTGAAAAAGCCTTCTTTTTTTTCTTTTTTCTTTTTTTTCTGAGCAAATAAAATTAGTTTTTGGCATATGGGAATATTATCCATAGTCGCCCACTCGTCTTTTTAGGGTTCCATCTTCAATTTAGTCGCATGAAGAATACGAGTAAAAAACAAAGTAAAAGAGACAAAAATGGTGGCTTAGGAAAAAAAAAAAAAAGAGACAAAAATGGTGATCATACACCTACATAATCATACAAATAACCAATATTTTAAAGTAACTTCCTGCATAACTTCTCAAAATATTTTATTTGTCGATCCATTTCGGCCGAATTTTGTAGAATCTCACCAATTACGCACAAAATTTTCTTAGAAACAAAACAACTCCCATATTATAAAAAAAAAATTTCATGCTATTCTCTCCCTCTCGCATGAGAGAAAACTCTGACAAGACTCACTTGTTCAAATAGGTACACTAGCTTTTCTTTTCTAGTGGACCATGATGTTGCAATTGCTAGTTTGAATTGTAGCTAATTCAGGTTAGGGAAAAATTTTCATTTTCTCTTTCGCTTTCTCTTTTTAAAAATAAAAACCTTAACAAATAACTTAAAACACAAAATTCCCAAAAATATCATAGAACGTTAGCATTATCTCATGATAGGCCCAACCCAAAAAATAGCCCAATTCTAGGTTGGACCGAATCTGAATGTAGCCCAAAATATGAGCAGCACAACCTAGTAGTTTTCCGCACGTTGATGAATGGGATGACCTAAGCAGATCTGAGTCGTATCCTGTTCCGGACCCACCTCGCATAATTCCCTCCTTTGTTTCTGAAAACGAACTCCACTCCCACAACCGTCGGATCCCCTGCTCCACCACCTTTCCGTTACCCATCCAACGGTCTTTTTACACTTCTCCGACCACCTCAACGATCCCCCCACACAAGCACAAACACACAGAGAGAGAAGAAAAGGCACAAAAAAAAAAAGAAATTTATATTTAATTGTTTTGTTCAGAGAGAGAGGCAGAGGGAGGGAGAGAGAGAGAGAGATGGGCGTGGACTACTACAACATTCTGAAGGTGAACCGCAACGCGAGCGAGGACGACTTGAAGAAGGCGTACAAGAGGCTGGCGATGATATGGCACCCGGACAAGAACCCGGCCAACAAGCGCGAGGCGGAGGCCAAGTTCAAGCAAATCTCCGAGGCCTACGACGTTCTCAGCGACCCCCAGAAGCGCCAGATCTACGATCTCTACGGCGAGGAGGCACTCAAGTCCGGTCAGTTCCCGCCACCACCGCCAGCCTCTTCACGCGCCGGCGGGTCCCACAGCCACCACCAGCACTACTACAACCACGGCCGCCAGCAGCATCCGACGTCGTTCCGGTTCAACCCACGCGACGCCGAGGACATATACGCCGAGATTTTCGGATCGGAGAGCAATGGTAATGCCGGTGGTGCTGGTGGAGGAGCGAGGGCGTTTGGCCGTGATGGGTTCTTCCGGGCGCCGAGTGGCGGGTCCGCGCCTAGGAAGGCTGCGCCGCTGGAGATCATGTTGCCGTGTAGCTTGGAGGAGCTTTACAAAGGTGCGAAAAAGAAGATGCGGATCTCCAGGAACGTCTATGACATCTCTGGGTATGCGAAATTGCAATAAAGTCTTTAAATTTTACTGTTTTTTGTTGTTGCATAGGAGGCCCAGATAAGGTTAGGAATTTCGGGTTTTCTTTATTCAATTGCCAGGATTTTTATAGCTTAACAACGACCCTGCTAACCCTTTTGGCACTAGTGGCACGAAGGAAGGAAGATTTTTTTTATTAGGTGAACTGTGGTCGAATTTAGGCTGTAAATAAACAGTTTTGGCAAATTTATATGCCATTGAAGTCTAATCCTATTAGTGCCACTTGTCTAGGTGGTTGCTCCTCAATGAGCATGTTGAATTAACATAAAAGCTCTGCATTTACTGTTTAGCTGTAAAAATGCGATCTTGATAGTATGAAGAGCATTAAATCTGTCTTAGTCAGTCCCCCCAAGATATAGCTCAATCGGCTAGGAACCACGCCGTATGAAACGGAGGTCACTAGTTCGAATCTCCCCTCGCCCTCTTGTGCGGACTTGTAAAAAAAAAAAACTGTCTTAGTCAAAGCACTTGACTTGGGTAGGTTAAAGGACTGTTGAGCATTGCATTTTTTTTTTCCGATTAATAATTGTAGTCTTGTGGATTCTTGTGTCTTAACACATAATGGGATTCAGTTATGGTTTGGTTTCATTGTTAGTGGTCTGTTTGTGGTACTGGACAAATTTTAATCTTTTACACATTTTTAGACGTGTTTATAATTTATAGTTAAGTCAATTAATTTGCATTCATTTCATTGATGGAATAATCTAGATCCATTGAGCTATCAATTCTTGAAATTTTCTGGCATTAGTTCTCTTCAACTTGCTTTGAAATCCATAGATATCCAAGCTTTCTTAAGATGGCTGGTTGGTTTTCTTGTGAAAGTTTTCTCAGCTTTGTACCACTAGACAGTTCTTGCTTTAGTTAGTTTTTCAATATTACCAAGGGGTTGTTTGATAACCCGTTTTGGGGTTATGGTTGTACTGTGCAAGTTTGCACTGTGCAATAAAAATACCATTTTACCCTCACGATTGCCCCACACGCTTGCTTCTTTTTCTTCTTCGACCCAACAAATTTCTCCTCTCTTTCCCCCACCCCCACGCCTTCGGATTCCGCCGACGCCATGCCCACCCTTAGCTAGTTCATTGTTTTTTTTTTTTTCATTGACACTACTCCAAGCCTTCGGCCGACCGCGCCTTCGTCTTCATCGGCGCCAACACGTCGTCGCTGCCGGTGAACATTCCGGACTGGTCGAAGATCCTGAGGGACGAGTACAGAGATAATCGCCGCAGAGACAACGTCAACTACGACGAAAGCCCCAAAAATCAAAATTTGACAGCAGTGACAAAAGCCCCAAAAATCAAAGAAATTGACGATTTATCTGAATTTGTCCTTTCTTGCTTTGTTCGATTGTTCTGTTTTGGTTGCGGTGGATTTGCTCTGTTTTGGGTTTCTGAGGGGTTGATTCACGGCTGTTGTTGATTTTCTGTTCGATTCTCGGTGGTAGCCAAATGGGTTGTTGTTCTGTTTTTGGTACTCATGTTTCTTAAAGAGTTTTGGGTGTTGATTTTCTGAGAATTTCCATTCTTCCCATGGGTATGGGGATGTCTCCACAAGTAGGGTTCATCTATCAATTGTCTCTCGAAGGGGGAGACCTATCGTTACAGATACTGTAGAACAACATCTTTAACATCCAAGAAAGCCAGAGACTGATGCTTGCTTCAAGGTCGAACAACTATGATGGCAAGACGGGAGGAGGAGATTGATAGGATTACCTAAAAAAATGGGGGGCTCCTTCTGTAGACTTGCTTGCGCCTCCGGCCATCAAATTGGGTGTGTTCATTTCGGATGTTCAGTGGATGTCTGTGTTGAGTTTTCTTGATCCTGTTTTCTCTGCCGAAATCCATCCAAAATCAGTGATTTCTTGGTGTCATGAAATCAAAAAGAGAGAGGGGTAAGAGAGAGGGGTATTTCAGTGATGTTTGTTGATTTTTGAGGAAAAAGACAAAATAATGAACAGTACATCCGAAAAACCTTTGCCAAACACCACCCAAATAATTTTGTAGAGTAGTCTTGTACTGTACACAATTGGAGTTGTCCTTTAACAATCAAGGAAGCAGCATACTTAAGGAAGTCAAATAATGGATTTGAAGGCTTTACTTGAGGTTATAATCATTTTTTGTTAAACGGTTGTGGATAAAGAAGTGAGAGAAATCATCTGGAGATCTGCCAAATACAGGTTCTTGGCTTAAAGTTTGAGGCTTTTACTAGGCTTGGGTGTGATGGTTGTTATGACAATGGCGTGGATAGTCAGTTTAGCCTGCTTATCCTCACCCTTTTGAACTGCATGGGATTCTGTGATTTGTCTTCGATAGGTTTTGGCAGCAGGTTGGGACTGGATTATCAAATACAAAATTTGATTTCTGGGTAGGGCAGCCTTTAGTTAAACAAGCTTTGGTTTGAGGTTACCCAAGGCCATACACAGTGCATTCCTATCTTTAAACAGTTTGAAGCTGCAAGGAGGTACAAGGCTGCTTTATGCATGGTAATTTAAAATCAGAGAGAGTGAGAGAGAGAGAGAGAGAGATAGTTAAGCAACTACTTTCATTTAGCTCTGTGATGAGTTAAGAATGAAGTAACCCCTATGTCTAAATTTCAGCTTATGCCGCTGAATTCCTGCTTCATTCTTATTGCAAGATGACTGTTTCTCGTGTGTACTGGTTTAAGAAATCAAAAGCTAACTGGATTTGGCTGTCTACAATCAATTTTCAAATAAATGTTTGGAGTATCTTTGCTCCTGTGGTTGAATTTCAGAATTTCAGTCATAAACCTTGATGCTTATATATATATATTTTTATGTCGGGGAACCTCTCCAAGGCAGGGCCCTTCGGACCCACCTCTACAGAGTTAGCTCCGGTCCCGTGCACCGCACCTTCGGAAGTTTCCCTATACGGAACTGGTTAAATTGCTGGCTTTTCACCAGGGGGTGTGGCCCCAAGAGAACCTTGATGCTTATATTTATATGGGGTATATTCACCAACATGACTTTGCTCATGCATTCTTTGAACTATGGGCCAAAACAATACAGTTCATCCTTAATACATTACCATGGGGAACTAGATGGAAGTGTTCCACATGTAGTTAGAGCTGCAGCATCAATAAAAGGGTGAAGATAGTCAGCCCTGTAAGGTGATAGGAAGAAATTTTATAAAGTGGAATACTATTCCGAGCTTAGGTTAGGGAGGTTGGTTGTATGTTGTTTCTTCAATGGTACCTCAGATAGTGAGAGCATTTTAATAAAGAAGAGAGGAAAAAGAAGCAGTAAAGTTTTCTTATTCAATAGGGATAATGCTTTTTTGCAAGTGTTAAACTTGGACGATGTTATGCAGGTTTATATTGACTAAACTAATCTTGCTACTCCCTCGGCCATATAAAGCACAGGAATTTATGTTATTTTTCTATCCTAGTTTTCTGGTTTTCTTTGGTTTGTTGTTACAGCCTAAGAAGCCATGAATGTTAAAGCTTGGGCACAAATCTATTCTCATGGTCTATCTTCTGAAGACAAGTGGGTCTTTTGTAAGCGAAGTTTAAAGATCTTTAGATCATCTTATAAACTGCAGATAGATAATTCTAGTTAATATAAATTCGAAAAGAGGAATGAATCTCCTTGTTTATTATTGGCATTACATGGCATTGGTCTACATTGATAATCTTTTGCAAATGCATGCTTTGATTCTGTTAATTGTGAGTGTATATTTTGCTTTTTGTATGTTTACTTCCACTTAATGGCATTAGAAATTCTCGTGCAGTAATTTTCGGACTCTGGATGAGATATTGACCATTGAGATAAAACCTGGTTGGAAGAAGGGGACCAAGATCACATTCTCTGAGAAGGGTAACCAGGAGCCTGGTGTCATTCCAGCAGATGTTATTTTCATGGTAGACGAGAAACTCCATGCTCTTTATAAGAGGGATGGTAATGATTTGGTAGTCAATCAGGAGATAACACTGCTGGAGGCCCTCACGGGGAAGACCCTTGACCTGACTACCTTGGATGGAAGGAGTCTCATGATCCCACTGACAGATATCATCAAACCTGGAGCAGATTTTATTGTCCCAAATGAGGGAATGCCAATCTCAAGAGAACCTGGGAGGAAGGGAAATTTGAGAGTTAAATTTGACGTCAAGTACCCTTCAAGGCTTACAGCAGAACAAAAATCTGATTTAAAAAGAGTTCTGGGAGGGATTTCGCAATGATTGCAAGCTTTAAACGTCAGGGGTGCTAACACGGCTAGTTTTTGTTGCTATTGGATGTAGATATGGCATGCGTATCCGATTGAAGAATGTGAATAGTAGGAAGTTTTCAGGGGGTGCATGGGCGCGTCGAGGGCCAAGTGCAGGGTGGTTCTTCCAATCTTGCATTTGGACGCATAATGTGGTAGGAAGGATGTAAATGGTCCATGGTTTTGATCATCAGTCTAACCAGAAGAAGTGGGTAGGAAATGCTACCTTACCTGTCATTTTTGTCAGTGTTATTCTTTCCTTTTGAGTTGGATGTTATAGTTAGAGCATGCTTGGGATTGCGTTCGGAAATAAAGCTTTTTAGAAAGAAAAAAAATTCATTTTTAAGTTATTCTCAAAAGTATGTTTTGGCCCTTTTTAGAGTGGAAAAGTCAAGAAATGCTTTTGAATATCAAACAGGTTAGTTTTTTGTTTGTCAATGACAGTTTAGGTACCAAAAGTACTTTTTAAGTTTCCAAACGCAACTCCAAACAAGCTCTTAGAATTAATCATCCATGGATTTTCAACATATGGTACTGTTTTAACTTTTGGAAATATTGAATTTATTGTATTGATTGATTAAAGATACACCCACGTGTTTGAGGATTTAAATTATGTAATGTTACGGCACTTCAATTTTTGTTCCTGCTGCAGCATTTCAGTATTCGAGGCATATGTACAGCATACATAATCCAGTGAATGGGCATTGTCAACAACAATGTAACTGGCTCTTGCAGGCCCAATCTCCTATTTTTCTTGCTGCTGTCTTATCTTTATGAGTAGAGCTTGTCTGCTCCTGCTAGCTACCTCTTCGGGCTTTCTTTTCTTTTTGTTTTCCTTTCCTTTTTTATCCTGAGAGTGTTGCCATTTGCCCTACAAATTGCAAAAATTCCAGGGGTGCATATTTCATAGTAGCACCTCCAAAGCCACTATAGACTTATGCTTCTTGTTTTACCCCCAAGAACTTTGATACGCAGCTCATACGCTACTTACAAACCAACATATCAATCTACGTAACACTTACCATATTCAATAAACGGTTTAGCAGGTAGTGTTTGGATCGACTCGCAATCTGATCGGCCACAAAGCAAAACAAGCACATATTGCGGATATTCTTATCACTACAAGACGCATGGTGTTGTCTTCTTCAAAGGAGAGAGGTGGTCAACTTTACCACCTTTGCGTTTGTTTCTTTCGGTTTTTTGGGGTTGGAGCGTCAAGAAATTCATTTGAATATCACCATGAAAAAACAAACGCACAAAGGGACAGCTTGGAAGTGAGAATCAATGCAGGGCATGTTTGTTTAATAGATAAACCAAATGATTTATTCCAAAAGGAGGGATTCTCGCTGTCCTAAACTCCTGAAATTATGAAAATCGCCCAGGGTTGGGATTTATATATAGGATCGAGAAGCTGCACATGCCCACAACTACTGCTACGATTCTTCTATTCTTTTATTCCACATTCATTGATTCCAACAGGTACAATGAATAAATGTCAAATGTCATGCAACTGGGAAATGTTAGATGTTCTTCTAGTATTTTTTTTTTTGTGTTCTCCCAACTGTGATGTGGCTTTTAAAATCACCGTTGAATTTGAAATTATCATTATTGACTTTTAATCTATTGGGAATTTCAAAATCCACATTATAGTTGTGAGAATATCAGGATAACACTAGAAGAACAACTAGCATTTCTTCATGCAACTTGTTCCTAGTCTTCGCATAATGTTGTTTGTATTAAATGACACAACTGTTATATAAGATGGATTGATTCTGAGCATAACTGATGCAATTGCCATAAGCAATCGAAGCGTATATTTTCTGGGCATTCAGGTCTTAAATTCAACTACCCTCAATCCTCCCAAAAAAAAAAAAAAAGGTGTGAAGTGATCAGGTCGAAAACTTTACTACATATTTTTTACTTTTTACTTGTATTTTTTGCACTATAATTGTTTTTTGAGTCTGCTGTTGAAAAGTTTACTCATTTTTATGTGTTTTAATCCTTGCAATTCATACTAGACTGCCAATTGATTATTTGAAGATTGAGGTCCCTGCAATTTCAAACAATTCTAAGGATCCTGCTTATTCAAAATGAACGGTCTAGATCTAGTCACATAAGTAAAAATATAAAAATCAAAATAAGGAAAGGAGAAGCAAGTCACCTCCTTAAAGAGCGGTTGACAATCATTTTACCCTTCAAAGGGGATGGTATGTCCCCCTTAAACCATTGGGCCCCTTAGAGTGGCTACGTCTACCTCTAGAGTCATTAACGCAAAAAAAAAAATTAAGAATTATAAGGCCGGCAATGCTTGTCTAGGGATTATGTTGACCATGGTGGTCTGAACTAAGCCAATGGGAACTAGAAATTTTCTTGGGAAAACTACCCCTTGGTTACCTTTTGGGCCAATTTTACATCTATGGAAGTTGTTTTCCCTAAATTTCCTTTGCCTTCACATAATCTACAGTGAATCATTGCCTCTTTTATTGGTCATGTCAGTTCCAAAACATGTGTTTTTTTTTTTTTACCCTATTCAAACGAGGGAAAGGTGGGGTGAAAAGGGAGAAAGAAAGAGCAACAAAGGTGGCTCCTTTCCACCCTTTTTACCATCGTTTCAATGCTTCATCTTTCCCACTTGCTTTTTGCAGCACAGAAAGTGGAGAGTGGGTGATTACTTGGCACATTTGTTTTCTTCTTTCACTTTATCTTTTAGAACTGGATACTACAACAACACTTGATCTTCTTAGCCAAAAAGCAAGGAGAGAGATATAGAGAGAGAGAGAGAGAGAGAGAGAGAGGAGGATCTGTATACGTCGGAATCCACTTGATGTTAACGGCGCCACCACCTTTAACCAAACACCACCTATCCCACTTGCACAAAAGTTATATGCTTTTCTATCAAGTATCAACAACAACAACGACAACCCTATTCTTCTTTTTCAACTTTGATTTCCTTTATGCTTAATAATGCTCTCTTCTTCTTCTTCTTCTTGGGAAATTGCCACCAACACCTCCACCACCACCACCACCAACACCACCCTTTTTTATTATCTATTCATCCACTTTAAAAGAAGAGATCGGATCCCTCCTTGCTGGGGATTCTCTGAAATTGTGATCCAGAGCCCCCAATTATGGGTGTTGTGATTTTAAATCAAATTGCATAAAATAAAACATTTGAGATTGCGTTTTTAAAGAATTGTTGGTTGACAAAGATTGTGTTTTCTAAAAACATATAAAAAATATACAATTAATTTTGTTAAACGCTTAATTATATTTTTTATATCATATTTTTTAAAATTGCAAATTCGAACCAACTCTTGGTTGGATTTCTTTTTCGAATTTATAAGAGCAAGGTTACTTTTGCAAGTCTTGAAAGGACATTGGTAATTTTGAAAAGAAAAGGTGTTAGGTGTAATTTTACTTTTGAATTAATTGGTAAATCAAAGGCACGAGAAAGGAATATTGTTCATTTATAGTAATTTCCAAGAATGGCAGGGCCAGGGGCAGCACGTGTTCCACCATCGGAGTCCACAAATGATCCAATGGTCACATTTTTATTATATATATATATATATATATAATTAAATTCCAGACACTCTGGGAAGCACAGCACGTGGTGGTGCTGGGCAACATTAATTTCTTGGCTGCGGAAAACTTTAAAACAGATGGCCACCACTTTTTGGCCTGCCAGACGGTGGACAGTAGTCAGTAGTAGATATGGCTTCCAGGTTCCAGCCTTCCATTGCCACAAATTTTACTGCTGCAATTGCATGGACACACAACATCTTCTTATCCTAGAAAACCAAACAAAACATGTTCTTATCCTCTTCTCTTCTTGACTTTCACATAACCTTTACCTTAGTGTTTTTTTATAAATATATTATGTGGTAAGTTGTAACTTTAAATAATTGAATAGTAAAATATAGTTACATTTTTCATAGACATATGCATCTTGTCAAATCACGCAAATTTATATTTCAACTCTCTCTTGATTTCTTTAATCGATTCGATATTATTAATTATCATTGTCATGCACGCTTATATCTAGCTAAACATTTTTATTTATCAACTTTTACTATTATATTTAAATTCTTTATCTATTTTGATTATTCCCTACTGCTTTTTATGTATTGCAGCTAGCCAATTCCTTAACTAATGAAGACATCTTCTTGTATATCGGGTCATCCTTAGGGTCGGAGTTACCCTTGGGCTTGGGGGGTCGCTAAGGGGCGGAACTAGCCAATTCCTCGGGCAAAACTACCCTTAGCCCCCCTAAGCCAAGGAAGTGTCCCCCCCCTAAAAAAAAAAGCCTTTAAAAATTAGTTTTTGTCCCTCCAAATTTGTTTTAAAAAGTTTTACTCTCCCAAACTAAATATTCTAATTCTGCCTTTGATTGTCCTTAATGGTTCTTCTCACCATTCAACATCACCAATTAGGTTAAAAGAATAGCATGAAGGTTTGAGAGAGGAAGAGACTTAGAAAGATAAAGAAAGTTAACGGAGTTAAATGAGGTTTTAGCCGTTAAACTCTATTAAAATTGATATGTGAGAGACACATGTTTAGGACACTTGGCAATCTATCAAGCCAATTTGTAGCTAATTTTTGTTCTAGCCAAAATTGTAGTGACCCAAATATTTAATTAAGCATAAGTAGCTTAGTTAAATGGTTAATTTGGACTTTGGGTCACTAGGATCTGCCAGAATGGCATTTTGGAAAAATTAGACTTATGGACCGGACGTACGCTAGGGTTGGCGAACATACACTCCTGTCTTTTAGTACGGACATACGCTGAAATGCCAGACATATGCTATTGTCTGTAGTACGGACGTATGGTGGTCCCCCATTGGACATACGCTCTGCAAATAATACAGCCGTACTCTGTGAATAGTACAACAGACGTATGCCAAAAGTATCGGACGTACGCTACTTTTTGGAATACCCTCCGGGTAATACCTAGATATACGAGACAGTCTTTGAACCGCTGTATAATAGTACTAAAAGTACGCCACTTTGGCCGGATGTCCGCTGCTTTCTGGCCCTATAAATACCCCATCACCCCTCGCCCATTTCAAACATATTCCGCCACTAAACCCCTCTCTTCGCCCCTAGGCTGCCAGTAGGCCGTTTCGTGAGTATTTGTGAGGTTTCGTGAGTGTTTCGGTGTTGCTGGAGGAGGAATTTTTGAGGTTTTGCTTCAAGGAGGTAACGCTCGGTTTCCTTAGATTTTTAATATGTCGTTATGCTGCTCGATTATAGTTCAATGTTGCTAGTTGTAGTTGTTAGTTTAGTTATGCTTTAGATCTTGCTTAGGCTAGCATTTTGTTAAGCTTAGCGTTGTTACTTTGCATGGAGGTTTCGATCTGAGTTAGGAGGCCTTAAGTAACCTTTGTTGGCCTTAGGAGTCGGAGAATAGGTGGACAGTAGAGAGAAAATGAGGTTCTCCCTGAAAGAAGTTGGAGTGGACATACGGTCTCGTGATCAGACGTACGGCCCGTTGTGACGCAGTGGACGTACGGCCCCGAGTCGGACATACGGCCAAAGTGTAACAGGGAAACCCTATTTTCACCAGCCGTCCCATAGCTCATGTTTCCTTGTTATAGAGCTGTGCTTTAGTAAAAATAGAATTGATAATAGGTATTTTCTCAGTATTCGAGGTTATGGAGCTTCAAGGGAATTACATGGAGGAGCTTTATGGCCTGGGTGAATACAAACTCACATGGATGTTTTGTTGTTACTTTTCCTGCATTGCATATCTATTTTATATATATCAAACATGCATATTTTGCAACTCTAATGAAATATATTTTGGAACTACGAGGAACTCTCTTTTGTGAAAACGCGTGTCTGTTAACAAGATAATAATGAGACTTGTAAAACTGTGCATGTAAAAGACTGATAAAACTAATTGCATCGTATGACATAGTACACTGGTATGTACGGTATAATGGCCATGGGCTTACTATACAGGTTAGCTTTATGGTCAATGTGTGCGTATGTGGGGGCTTTGGATCCAATAACTTACTAATGATGCAGCAATTCCCAATGGATGGTCACTATAGGACGGACGTCATTAGTAGTATGGGTCACCTGAGGTTGGACTCGGTTGTGTCGTTAGTGTTACGTACGGTATGTTTCGTGCAATGGCTGGGCACCGGCATTGTACTACAGGTCCCTCGGGACAGCATCAACCCTGTTGAGAAGTAGTAATATCTCAGGTAGACCATATTGCTGAACTATTACTATTACTCATGATTATAAGCATATATTATATTATATATATATATTACCTGCATGATAATTGTTATCTCATAATGTTGCATGTGTTTTATAAATAAAAGAATTCACAAATTAATGACGGGTGCGTCATGTGGATTTTTACTCATTAAGTCAACGACTTTCCCTTGTATTATTTCTCTTTTTTCTCCATATGTATGATTATGCTATTATAGATAGTGAATATCGTGAAGCATCCGATCTTGTGGAGAACTCGATCCAGGAGATGCTTGAGAACTTATTACAAGCTTAAGCGAATACTCATGGTAACTAGTACTTTTGAGTTATGTTGTAGATATTAGGACTTGATGCATGATTGCATATTAAGGTTTAGCATATTTGATGATCTTTAGTTAAACGCTCTGGTTATACTAATTAATGTTTATAGAACTTTATTACTTCCGCTACTTAGTATCCTCTGTTTTTTAGGAGTAGAGGTCCCGGAGGTCTTGTCTGGAGTGGAACAAGGCTGGGAGATGAACTGTTGAATTAATTACCAATTAATTAATTCTCGAGGCGTCACAAAAATAGCTTTTGAATGGACTATAGCATTTAGGTCTCTTAATTTTTTTTAAAAAAATTAAAACAAAAATCATATCACTAAGAAATGGTAGCATTTATCACGCAACCAATAAATTAGACTAGCACGTGGCATAAACTTAAATAAAAGTAACAATGTGAATATAAAGTTCTGGACCATATATCTTAAATATCATAATAAATTCTCAAAAGGTTAAGTTAACTTAGTCGTTTAATCATTATTTTTAATTTGGATAAAAGCGTTGTTTAGATTGATTGAGGAAGCTTATGGGACTCTAAATTCATTGCATAAGTGAAAGATAAATCATGTCAAACCACATCTAAATACTACAGCTTATCGTTTAGCAAATGAAATTAATTTATCTTTTAGTATGGAACATGGTCTTATTGAGAAAATTACTCATTATGTATATATCTTTGATATTATTTATGTAGAGCGTTGTGCCTTACTTATTGCAATTTTTTTTTTTTTAAATAAAATAAACAAAACTATAAATTTTCTAAAAATTAAGGGTAATTATCTTTTACCCTCATTAACTACAACTCCTTGACACGTTTCCCATGAACTACCAATTATAACACTTAACCCCATCAAACTACCATCTTATTACACTTTTCCCACGTCAACCATTTTAAATTTTGTTCCTTCCATTTTTGCTCACTTCAGATCAATAAAATGACACTTATATCCTCCTAAACCTTAATCCAAAAATCTGAAATGAGGACAAAAATGAAAGGAAAAAAATTTAAAATGGCATATGCAAGTCACATGACCGTTAGTTTTAACCCCTTTAACTGACAGAATGGGAAAAAATGTCATAAAATGATAGTTTGATGAGATTAAGTGCCATAGTTGGTAGTTCATGAATAAAAAGTGTCAAAAAAAATATAATTCATGAGAGCAAAAGATAATTACCCTTAAAAATTATTTTGTATTTTAAGTTAAGTAGTAAACATTACCAAACATAGTCTTGTGAGCTCGTTTGATAATATTTTTTATAATTATTATTTACTATTTAATTAAAAAAATAAAAGTATTAACAAATAATTAAATATATATTTTAACTGTTTTACATTAAATTTTTTTAAAAAAAAAAACATTTAAAAAAGCATTAGCCAACTGACTTTTTGTTTTTTGTTTTAAGGAATAGGAAAGGAGTAAATAATAAAAGTTTCCACTTTGTTGTTGTCTCTGTGTCTCGCATATCAGATATATCCTAATCCAACGGACGAAAGTCATCACGTTAGGCTCCCATCGATCAAGAGCTGATCGATGGTGACGCCAAGCATCATATCATTTTCGCCCTTTTATTTTATTTTATTTTATTTATAATACAAACACAATGGGAATGCGGTGTTACGGCAAGTACGGAATGTACCTTGTTTGGAGAAGCAGACAATCCTCATGTGATGTGATTTAATAATTTTGCTGTTTGCTTTGGCTTTTAAAAGACCGCCTCGTAAAGTTGTTTTTGCTGCATGCTGCCAAACACGACACGCTTGTCTATCCAATGGGGCATGTGCCACATGGCCGACCCCCTCTTTATCAATCTCACATGCACATCCAATAATGAGACCCACCAATTTTGTTCTGCCCTTTTTCTTTTATATATCTTTCCATGTATTTCTTTATAATGCTGAGAGAGAGAGAGGTGTCTTCAATTAGTGGACCATCCATATCCATGGCAGCCATTCAATAATAAGATGCTAATTGGAAAAAAAGAAAAAAAGAAACAACTTTTGAAGAATAGGTTTTGTTAGGTCATCAACGTGTGATTGATTCCACTAAGAGATGCTTATTTTTAATTATTTAAAATGTGATTTAGATTGGGTGCTATAATATAATACGAGCAGCTTACAAGAGAGAGAAAGCTTAATAAGGCCCATATGTTTAGATATGTGCTCAAATAGCAGAATTGGCCCGCTCTTATTCAAATAGACTATTAAACTCTCTCTCATGAATTATATGTGTTGCATGCCCATCTCTATCCATTTGAATGAGTATGCTAGTTGCATAGATTTGCTTTAGAAATCCTTATCAAACAAAAGGAAAAATATTTTATCTATAAGTGACTTGTAGAGTCTGTTTGGGATTATGTTGGAATCATAAAAAGTATTTTTAATGCCTAAAAAGTTGTGTCAAACAAAAAACTGACATATTTGGTCAAATTTTTCAAAATTACATTTTTTACTTTAGGCAAGTGTTATGTGGCCTCCATATGTAAGTTAAAGGTAATGTCTTCTTTAAAAAGAGGGATAATTTCAAATCATTTCATTTTCATGTTGAGTAATGTTAGGGTGTACATTTTTATCTTACAATATTGATGTAGTTGTCCCAACTAATACTTTAATTAATTTTTTTAAAAAAATGTCTTCTTTACAAAGAGGGATAATTTCAAATCATTTCATTTTCATGTCGAGTAATGTTAGGGTGTACATTTTTATCTCATAATGTTGATGTAGCTGTCTCAACTAATACTTTGATTAATTTCATTTTATTTTATTTTATTTTTAAAATAAACTCAAAAGTTGGTTGAAATTACCACATTAACATGGTAAGAAAATTGTAAAACAAAAACATGATTTATAATATTTATCTTTCATAATTACCCGGCACCTCAACTACTGATCAAAGATTAAATATATTATTGAATATGTGAGATTTACATGTAAGTTTTACATTTCTTATATAAAAATAGACAAAGAAAATGTAAGAACGAAAAAATAATAATAATAATTTCTCATGATTTACACCACATTCTTATGGAAAATGTGACTATTAAACTTTATTGATTTTAAAAATCCACTAGTTCTTTTATTATTTATACCCGTATATTTTTACCGTGATAAGGCAACAAAATCTCAACGTAACCACGTGGGCTGCCCAGCGTTAATACGCAAATTAAAAGTCCTTCGATGACAAAACTGAGCGATCTTTTTGAAATGACAAAAATGCTTTTTGTTTAATCAAAGTTATCCTCATAAAACCTCTGATTCCTCTCTAATTTTTTTTTGCGTGAGTTTCTTTAGGGCCCTTCAATTCACTTTCCCATTCCCCCTTCTTTCGCTCCTACGCATTTGTTTTTTTGTTTTGTTTCATTTTTTTGGTCTTTATTACCAGTTTTAGCAACAGTTATGTCACCCCCTTTATCTTGTTAACTCGCCATCTCATCCGATCATCGTGTTTTTCTTTGTTCTAATTGCCTTGGGGGTTTTAGATTCGGTTTGAATGTCTGATCTAAGCTAGATCCGTTCTTTTTGGGCTTGCCAAGCCAACAATGCGCCTCTCCTCCGCCTTCTCCAACCTCTCCGCCACTTGTCGTCGCGCGGACGTGGGAGCTTCACCCTCCTACGCGTGCTCTACATGCACGGTTGTTGCTTCGCCTCCACCGATGCTGTTGTCGGCTAGTTTTGTGTTTTTTATATATTTTAATTTTTTTTTTGTAATTTGTTTGAATAAAGATTGTTCAGACCTTTGGATTGTGGGTGCGAACAGTTTCTTGGCTTTTAGGTTAATGATGATGAGTTTCGGTATAAAGTTTTTTTAGTAATATAAGTTACTTATGCATTGAGTTAAATCAACTTTATACTCGTGATCATTCATCAATTAATGAGATTGAAATGATTTCTCCTCAAAAAAATAAAATATAAATAAAAGTTATCATCCGGTTGTTGAGAAAATCAAGAAAAGATCTTCTTCTAATCTTTTTCTTGATAGTGCTTACCACTCTCTCCTTGTATATTAATTGATATTTATAGAATCCATATATTATATTCATTTTTTCAAGAAAAAAACAAAAAAGAGTCAATAATCACGTACATGCAAGTCTATTAATTGATAATTTTGACACTATTCCACCTAAATTGATTTTGAAACACAATCTACTCCTCAAGAGAAAAATTCAGTGGCTTTAGGATCAAGAGAAAGAAAATCTCAATTAACTTTAAGCTTGATTTACTCTTTCACTTCTATCATCTTGAATTAACATTCATAAAAATAGTTCATGTGGCACATGAAATTCCCTTGAACATCCTCTTGAAGCCTCCTGTACTCGAGACCTATAATTTCGTCATAAAACTCTTTTATTAATAGGTCCCTTGAGAACTCTGATTCTCAATGACACCCTCTAATCTTTTTGGTTTGTCAACTAAATCTCTCAATCCACAGTGGTTCTCATTTTCGTCCCGATGTAACATTTCCCACTTAATTTTAAAAACTAGAGTTAGCTAGGGTTCAAAACTAAATCTCTATTCCTCTTGCTAATCTCCCTTTGACCTCAAATTAACTCGTGCCCTAATTGTTTGCTCCAAAATCCACCAAACCCAGTGGGCTCCATTATCCAATCAATACATAAGGAAAACGAGAAGCCGCCTAAACCTCTGTTCGGTATAAATGGCCATGGCGTTCTCACCTATAGAAATACCATGATGCAATTATCACCTATAAAATCATATTTTTTAATATGAAATCAAAGTTTCACCTCTAACCCAATGTGGGTGGCTGGTTGGTTTTTGGGGTGGCAGCCCCACCGCAGCCACCCATTCAATTTTTTTTTTTTTTTAAATAAAATAAAATAAAGCGTTATTTTGTAATGTAATTATGTTTTTTTTTTATTCAAGTAATGTAATTATAATTAGGGTAAATATCTTATAAATCTCTGAGTTAAAACTAAAAACTCGTTTTTTTCGATTTTTTATTTCTGGGTCAATTGAAAAGGCGAATTAACCCTTATCGTTACATTTTTTTTCAAATGTTCAACGCCCGTCCGTCTTAAGCAAACGCACCGTTTCAACTTACTTTAAAATATTAAATTTTTATTAAACAAAACAAATTAATACAAAATAATATCTCCATTATATTCTTCAAGCTCTTTCTCCATAATGAAAAGATTGCTGGACTGAAATAAAAATTATATATATATATATATATAAAGAAAAAGATCCCGATCCGACTGATGATTTGCACGTTATGCAATCCTGTAAAATATTGACAAATTTTGAGGCCAGACTGACAGTGGTTGACGAGGTGGTCACCAACAAAAGCCAAGGTGTCAACAGGAGTCTTGAAGGAAAAAAAAAGGTCCCAACTATTATTGCCTTCTAGATTTGCTGCCACAGTTCCGCATGTGGTTCTACAGTGAACTTTTTAATTTACTAGATATAAAAATGATTTTTTTAATATTTATTAACTTTTAAGTCGAAAAAAGCAATTTTTAATAAAAATTTTATTTTTAAATTTTTGTCAAAAGTTTAGGCTTTTTATACATTTTTTTTTTTTTAGGATAGAGATTCAAATTAGGGACCTTCACTTTATTAGGCGTGATTCACAACCGATTTAACTACCCCTTAGAGACAGCTTTTTATACTTTTAAAAGTGCTTTTAATTTATTTTTTTTTACCAAATATGTATTTTTTTAATATTAAACATACTTTTAAGCCTACACCCAAACAAGCTCTAATTCTCATATGTTATGAGTTAAATAGGATAATATATCGCGATTGTAGAAAGTTATGAAAAAACGAGAGAAAAGCTTAAGCAAATGGGAAAAGATACTTTTTTATTATTATTATTATTATTTTAAGGTAGTTTAGTGTTAAATACTCATATTTAAATTTTGTAAACTATTTTTTGAGTTTTAATTTC
>CM017328.1:2882163-2903153 GCA_006937295.1 Carpinus fangiana | reverse complement strand
GAGAGTGGAAGCATATAGTTAATAGACTACATCTCTTTTATATATTATTGTGACTAATTAAGGTAGGGAATAAACCTATAGAATAATATAAAATATTCTAACACCCCCCCTCCTCAAACTCAAGGTGCAAGCTTGAGTTTAGGAAAAAGAAAGGAAAATTATGATTTTTTTTTTCTTGGATTACTGGAAAAGATAAAAGGTTTGAAGCTTTTGGGATAAATGGTAATTTAACATGGTATTAGAGCAAAGGTCCTATGATTGAACATTGATTCCATCAATTCACCCCCGTTTAAAGTAAATATTCCATGTGTTGAATTTCACCTATTTAAATGGAGTTTGAGCACACATGTGATAGTGAATGTTAAAGTAATGATTAAGTTATTAAATTTACCTCTTCCTATAAGCTTTAATAATTTAACATATAATAATATTTTTTTTAACATAAAACAAGAGAAGAAAAACAAAACAAATTTCTCAAAACTTGTTAAGAGAAAAAACTTTGTCCACCGCCAATTGGAAACAACAATACTGAAGTTCTTGTGAAGAAGGCTTAAATATTGTATAAATTGACTCATATATATGAGTCTTATGTGCATGATTAATGTAAATCATATATAATATATAGTTTAGATCCTTTTGTTATAATTATATTTGCAATAGTTATGGAGAAGCACTATGTAACATACACTTGTAATGAAGCATGTAGAATAATGTTGCCAATGACAACACGCAAAATATGTGGAAATCCAAAATTAGAAATTATGAAGAAATACACTCGTTATAATAAAACATGACTAAAAGCCTATGTGGAAAGAATAATAGGTGACAATTTGGTGTCACACACTCTGTTGGGTAGGAACCAAAATGGTAGCATGCATTTTGGTTGGGGTGTAGCTAGCTAGTGACATCAATTTTTTCAATAATTTAGGTAAGAAATATGAGAGAGTTTTTGTAGAGCTCATTTGATTAAATAGATATCGCCATCCCGGGTAGCCTACTCCCCACTCGGGTAGGTAAGGCGCATAAAGGCTCTTTTACAATTGTAGGGAATTAGATTTTGATAGCGTGAATAGTTGCATATACGTTAACATAGTAAGAAATTATATAATAAATAACCTAAAGAAAAAGTACAGCTGTGGCTATACTATTTATCTGTGACTAGAATAGCACCTATTTACCTAGAGTTGCACATGTGCACTTCACCAAGTTTGACTAAGTTATAGCATGACTTAACCTTATTAGGGCATTAACGTGAGTCAAGGTAGCTAATACTAATAAGATTGAAATTTTTTATTTCGGGGGTCAAACTTTCACCTTTAGAGATTTTATTGAGATAAGAGAACCACTAACATTGATAGTTTTTATTATTATTATTATTTTTTAAATTTGTTTTGTTTGAGAAAAGATATAACTTTACTCAAGTAGAAACAAAGTAACAAGAGCCATAGCTCTACAAAGAATGAGTATCAAGCTCTAAATTCACAATGTGAGAAATACAAGGTGGGTTGTCCTCCATCAAGATTATGTCACCAATACTACGAATAGCCTTTATAGCCAAACCATGCACAGCTCCATTAGCAACACATTTAATGTGACCCACCCTCCCCGATCTCCTACTTTTCAGTATTACCCGGATATCATCAATTTATTTTGATTGCATTTGATGGTATATAATGTGTCACATCATTTAAATTTTTTAAATAACATGGTGATATATTCACCATATAACAAAATCATTAAATATTTAAAATTTAATTAAATCATAAAATAGTTCCGTCATCCAAGCAAAGATTTTTTTTTTTTCCCTACTCGTTAATCACAAGAATGCACCTAATTGGAAGAAAGCGTGTTGGGAGAAGGTGTTTGGTGAACCAAATAGACTTGCTTTACTCCTTGGCAGACCAAAGGTAAGCGTGTATAATCAAATTTTCTACTTGGAATGATATGAGCATACAAGGTGGCATGTTTCAGAAGCAAACCTTTTAGATATTAAAAAAAGACACAATTTTATTTAAATCAGTTCATTAGATTAACATTTGCTTTAGAGGAAGTGATTTTTATGTTTATTTTTTAATAATTAATATGAAAATCTTATTAAAAATATATGGAGAATTAGATAATCTACCCTTTTAATAAACTGAATTAAAGAGATTTTTTTTTTTTTTTGAGGAAAAAAACTGTATAAAAAAAAAGATTAGGGATGCCATTTTATGGTTGATTGATTGGCCTTGGTTGGTGTCCTCATCCATAAAATAATATATTTATCACAAATCAAAGAATTGCGAAGGTTTCAACCTGTCCATTAAATGACTTATTATTATTTATTTAATTTTAAAGGGACAAGCTACTAGCACGGAATCGCTGAAAGGTACAAGTGCATCGTTGCAAGTTCGGGGTTACTAAAGTAAATAAAAAGAGGCTTTACCATGGGGGCTTATTTGATATTTGCTCAAAGTGAGTAGAAAAGGTTGCGACTGTTATTGGGTTGCCACTACTAAGCAGTTACTTTTCCTGGTTTACCTGCAGATTTAGTGTTGGTGGGTTGTTCTCATTTTGGTTTGTACGCCATAATTTTGGTTCAAAGCCAGGTTTTTCAACTGGGTGTTGGTTGGTTTCTGGTTGAACTCTTGCGTTTTTCGTTTTTGTTTTCTTGTTTTTTTTGTTTTTTTTTTTGCATTTCATGGTGGCTGTTTGATGAGTTCTGATCTGTGAGTGGTTCTGTTGTGAGAGAAAGTTGAGTGTGAGAGTGTGTTAGAGGGAAAGGAAGAGATGGAGGACAAGTCTGAAGTTTTGGAGGCTGTGTTGAAGGAGGCCGTGGATTTGGTAATAGATCTGAACAGCTTGAAACATTTTTTGGTTGCTAATTCTGTTTGTTCTATGCTTTTGTTTGTGGAAATGGTTCTTTTGGGTTAAAAGTTTTGGACTTTGTGAGTGTAGGAAAACATTCCCATTGAGGAAGTGTTTGAGAATCTGAGATGTAGCAGAGAGGGTCTCACTACTGAGGCTGCTGAGGAGAGGCTGACTATTTTCGGGCACAACAAGCTTGAAGAGAAAAAGGCACTATTTCATGTTCATACTTTCTTGTTCTTTGGTTAATTCAGAAGTTGGCCCTTTTATTTTTCTCAAAATGTTGTCTTCTGGGTGTTTCTCAGGAAAGCAAGTTCTTGAAGTTTTTGGGATTCATGTGGAACCCTCTGTCTTGGGTGATGGAAGCTGCTGCTATCATGGCAATTGCGCTTGCGAATGGAGGAGTGAGTACTCAGCTTTTCTGGTTCTTTGTTGCTACGTCTTTGAGAATTCCTGGGTCGCGTTATACGTTAAATTTCTGCAGGGAAAGCCCCCGGACTGGCAAGACTTTGTGGGCATTATAGTCCTACTTTTCATCAACTCCACTATTAGTTTTATTGAGGAAAATAATGCGGGTAATGCCGCGGCCGCTCTCATGGCTCGTCTCGCTCCAAAAGCCAAGGTATCAGGTTTTGGCAACTTGTTCCTCTGTTGCAAATTAGTAATATTTAAACTTGGTTTGCGAGGCTGGTCTTATTTAGGTGTTGTTTATTTAAGAGTGACTGTAATTTGGGGAGTTATCATTTTGTTTCTATTTGGGTAATGCTCAAACATCTGAAATTCCTATGTTGGTTTAAATTCTGATGAATTTGTTATAAAGGTTCTTCGAGATGGAAGATGGAGTGAGCATGATGCTGCGGTTCTGGTTCCCGGTGATGTTGTCAGCATTAAACTTGGAGATATTATACCCGCTGATGCTCGTCTTCTTGAAGGAGATCCGTTGAAAATTGACCAGGTCGGTCTCCTACTCTCAGTGTTTTGAATACTATATTAATGTAATTATATTAAATTGGTTGACTTTCTGTTTTGGGCTTCACAGTCTGCACTTACCGGTGAGTCCCTTCCGGTCACGAAAGGCCCTGGAGATGGTGTTTACTCTGGTTCAACTTGCAAACAGGGAGAAATTGAAGCAGTGGTCATTGCCACCGGTGTCCATACATTCTTTGGGAAGGCTGCTCATCTTGTTGACACAACCAACCAAGTGGGCCACTTCCAAAAGGCAAGCAGATTGATATACTCTTATCTCTTTTTTAATTCTTAAGTACTATGTTGTGTCTTTCATGATTCATATTTCAAATTTATGTGTTATGTGGTTTTGTAGGTCTTGACTGCAATTGGGAACTTCTGTATATGTTCAATTGCCGTGGGGATGATTATAGAAATTATTGTTATGTATCCCATTCAAGACCGGGAGTACCGCCCTGGAATTGACAATCTTCTCGTGCTTCTCATTGGAGGAATTCCAATCGCCATGCCTACAGTTCTGTCTGTGACGATGGCTATTGGTTCTCATAGGTTAGCTCAGCAGGTTGGTTGGGTTCCTCTAGATCTCATTTTGAGTGGTATTTGTTCATGGTGTATAATGGTATATGATAAAAATGATGACAGGGAGCTATCACAAAGAGGATGACAGCAATTGAAGAGATGGCAGGCATGGACGTGCTTTGCAGTGACAAGACTGGAACTTTGACATTGAACAAGCTTACTGTTGACAAGGCTCTTATTGAGGTCAGTTAGTAGATGCTGCTGCTTGTTGGTTATAGGTGTATCTCTTCCTGCAAAAAGAAAGCAAAAAACTATTGTTTTTAAATGCATGCCTGAATTTAACTCTTCAGGTTTTTGCGAAAGGAGTAGATGCAGATACCGTAGTTCTGATGGCAGCTCGAGCCTCTAGAGTGGAGAATCAAGATGCAATAGATTCTGCTATAGTTGGGATGTTGGCTGATCCAAAGGAGGTAAATTAATTGATGTCAGGATTATTTCTTCTTTTTGTGATAGTTATGCAGTTCCTCATGCTTCATTTTATTATTGGAATTAAATAAGGATTTGTTTTTGTGGAAAGAATTCTTTATGTTAGTCATTAGTTCACTTAATTTATGTATTTGATTCCTTTTCTTTTTCCTTTTTGGCCACGAAAAGGCACGTGCTGGTGTTCAAGAAATACACTTCCTCCCTTTTAATCCTACGGATAAGCGAACGGCATTGACTTATATTGACCGTGATGGTAAAATGCACAGAGTCAGCAAAGGTGCACCGGAACAGGTAAATTGTCCTTCCCACCTTTATCTATGTTGGTGGTCTTTGTTTATCACCATTTCACTATTTCATCGGAATTTCCTGTCTGCAATATGATTTTCAGATTCTAAACCTCGCCCATAATAAGTCGGACATTGAGCGTAGAGTTCATGCTGTGATCGATAAGTTTGCAGAGCGAGGCTTACGATCTCTTGCTGTAGCATACCAGGTAACAAGATTTCTGTTTTTCTCTTTTCTAGTCCTGTGGAAATTACACAAGATGGTTATCACTGCTTTGTTGTTATGTTATATGTACTTTTTCACTACCAACACTCCTTATATCGGCAATATTTCATCCATTTACCCATTTTATGCAGGAAGTTCCAGATGGAAGGAAAGAGAGTGCTGGAAGCCCGTGGCAGTTCATTGGTCTAATGCCTCTCTTTGACCCACCTAGGCATGACAGTGCGGAGACAATAAGAAGGGCTTTAAATCTTGGAGTGAGCGTGAAAATGATTACGGGTATGTTCTACTGGCTGTTGAAAACCAGGATGCTTGTATTTTGGTAGTTGAGTAGCTACTTTGTCTCTGCCCAGAATACTTTAAGAGCGTAATAAAATGCCATTGCACATGAGGGAACCTCGTAGAATTCAGAGTCACATTACATCATTAATCTGGTTCTGAATATTGGTTGAGTTTTGATAATTGGACTCATCCCGACCTACAAGTTCAAATTCTGGTGAGGAGAGCATTGTGTGTGAGCTATGATACCATATTTGCTAGTTATTGTCCTTTAATTAGCTGAATTTGGTTAGAAATGGACTTTGGTCTTCTGCAACTGTAATGTTATCAATCAGCTTTCCCAATATCGCTCTTGCACCGCTTGTTTTCTGAACCTTTTACCACCCTCCCAGTTCAAGATATAGCAATACTTTTTTTAGTAGTTTGCTTGTGTTACCCTTGTGTTTTCTTTTAGGTGATCAACTTGCAATAGGAAAGGAAACTGGACGTCGGCTGGGAATGGGTACCAACATGTATCCTTCATCTGCTTTGCTAGGACAGAATAAGGATGAGTCTATTGCATCTTTACCGATTGATGAGCTGATAGAGAAAGCTGATGGCTTTGCTGGTGTTTTCCCTGGTATGTTTTATATGAATTATATTTGTTGCATCAAACAATTTTATTTGTCACTCTTGGTTCCCAAACATAATTTTATGTTGACCTTGCTTATATCGTTTGGCTTTATATATTTTTTGTTCAGAGCACAAATATGAAATTGTAAAGCGCTTGCAAGCAAGGAAACATATCTGTGGCATGACTGGTGATGGAGTGAATGATGCTCCTGCCCTAAAAAAAGCTGACATTGGGATAGCAGTTGCTGATGCAACTGATGCAGCTCGTAGTGCTTCTGACATTGTCCTTACGGAACCTGGTCTTAGTGTTATAATTAGTGCTGTTTTGACCAGTCGAGCAATCTTCCAGAGAATGAAAAATTACACAGTAAGCATTGGTTTCAACTTCAATTTATTATGCTTATAATTTTACAGTGATTGTACTTATCAGAACAAAAAAAAAAAAAAAAAAAAGTGATTGTCAACATAGAGTTACTATCAGTTTTTTTTTTTATTTTTATTTTTATTTTTTAAATTTTAATTTTGATAATAGTTATGGTAATCATTTATAAGAAATTTATTTTGATAACAGTTATTGTAATAATTCTTATCAATTTACTAAATTTTGTCTCATGATTGGCAGATTTATGCGGTTTCCATTACAATCCGTATTGTGGTAAGCTCTGTTCTTTGATTCTTATAGCATAGGTGGCATCTTCTATGTGCAGTCTTTGCAATTCTATTGTTTATTTATTACATGAGAAAGTTTAATGAGTTACTTTCCACTCCAAATGTGTTCTGCTTCTTTGATTTGGTAACAGCTTGGCTTCATGTTGCTTGCGCTCATATGGGAGTTTGACTTTCCACCTTTTATGGTGCTTATCATTGCCATTCTCAATGATGGTATGGGTTTCTTTTGTCAACCAAAATATCTGCTCTCTCTAGCTCAGTGTTTGTGTGTTGTATGCAGTGCGTGCGCTTATAATGACATCACACTAAACATTTAACTAAATAGCTCAAAAACTGGCCATTAGCTATCTTGTTTAGTAAGAATTTAAATTTTTCCATACAGAAATCGCAAGTTCTATCTCTTGTCAGCTCTGTATTTCCTTGTTTAACATTTTCTGTTGGTGTTACTGTTGTAAATTGATTATCACGGTAGTGAAAACTGAAAACTCTTCTTCTGTGCTAATTAATTAATTGCTCTTCTAAATTTCGTATATTTTCTTGCTTTAACATTTCATCTTTATCTATTGTTTTATGCTGGTTACAACTTCTCATGAGTTTTGTTACTTACTAGCTTTATGACATTTTAGGTACTATCATGACAATATCCAAAGATAGGGTGAAACCATCTCCTTTGCCAGATAGTTGGAAACTAGCTGAGATTTTTACAACTGGCATTGTTCTTGGTAGTTACTTGGCAATGATGACAGTCATATTTTTCTGGGCTGCATATAAGACAGACTTCTTCCCGGTAAGATGGCTCACCTTTGGTTGTAAGCAGCAGGCCTTGGTTGACCCTGTGATGAAAATATGTTTAAAATTTTCTTTTTGGTTGCTTATTTGCGTCCATCTGATCTGTGTTTTTTTGCCCATGTATTTGTCCTGGTGCTTCTTTCGATACTTGTGATTGTTGTGACATACTAATTGATATTGTGCCTGTTACTTTTTCAGCGAACATTTGGGGTGTCATCCCTTGAGAAAACAGCTCATGATGACTTCCGAAAGCTTGCTTCAGCAATATATCTGCAAGTTAGCACCATTAGTCAGGCCCTCATATTTGTCACACGATCTCGAAGTTGGTCCTTCGTTGAGCGTCCTGGGTTATTGCTTGTGGTAGCTTTCATTATTGCTCAGCTGGTGAGCCAACTACCTTTCATTTCATCTTGGGTTCTTTGCAATTAATTAAGAGGAAAATTTGATCCTTTAATCTTTTTTTGCAAGCAGATCGCCACTTTGATTGCAGTCTATGCAAGTTGGAGCTTTGCTGCGATTGAAGGAATTGGGTGGGGTTGGGCTGGCGTGATCTGGCTGTATAACTTAATATTCTACTTCCCACTTGATATCATAAAATTCCTCATCCGCTATACTTTGAGTGGGAGGGCTTGGGATCTTGTTATTGAGCAGAGGGTATGAATGGCACTGGGTTGCTGAAGCAATTTATTTAATAGTATCGTTGTTAGCTGTTTTTGATTCATTTCTTTGTAATGCAGATTGCTTTCACAAGACAAAAGGACTTCGGGAAGGAACAACGTGAGCTTCAATGGGCACATGCGCAGAGAACATTGCATGGGTTGCAGCCGCCTGACACCAAGATGTTCACCGAGCGAGCACATTTCACAGAACTCAATCAAATGGCTGAAGAAGCCAAAAGAAGAGCTGAAATTGCAAGGTAGGCAAGAGTCATACTGCATAACTATAAATAGAGGGTGTTTTGAAAATTATTCCTACATAACTGCAACATATTCAATCCATGAGTTCGTTTTTTCCCCCTGTTTGGTCAAGCCAGTTACTAGTGTAGTTTTATTTTGATCACGTTGGTTCATGTTTTACTCAATTCTCATTCTCATGGCCTCTTGCAGGTTGAGAGAACTCACTACACTGAAAGGTCACGTGGAATCAGTGGTGAGACTCAAGGGCCTCGACATAGACACAATTCAGCAAGCCTACACAGTCTGAGGGAGAGCATATATCATCTTTTCCCAATGCGATGCTCCGCTCCTACTAGCGATGAGAGTAAAGGGCATGTAATCAACATGCCGTCGTGAGTTTTATCTCTAAACAATCGTTTTATTTGAGATACTATATATAATCTTCATTTTCAGCACTTAGAGATGCTGAGTGCAGCTCTTGTCTACTTTTTTTCTTTTTTCTTTTTCCCCTTGTGTTTTTGGACACCTCTCAGATATATAACCTCTTGTGGTGCCCATGAACGCTTATAGTATCAATGTCATATTGTGTTCATATCAGTAAGGGTTGTCCTTTTTGATTCGCATCATCAAAATAAAGAACAGAAGAAAAAAAGGGTTTTGTCCTTTTGACCTTTTGACCTTTATCCTCCTATAACTTGCAAACTCTTTGCTTGGCTGCTTAGTGCTTACCATTGTAGTGGTGATGATAATGCTTGCGCTTCTTCCAAAGTGGTGATTATATATGTCCATAAAGATGCCTGTCCCCACACAGTTTTGATGGATATTTTTGCCTTTTCACTTTTTGATGGGATAAAAATACCCTTATGATATAACACTAACTGAATATTCTCCAGAGGATCCTAAATGTGTAGTTCAAGGTCAACCTTTTGAATAGTGTTGATGCATGAATTTGATGTTGGTGCTGATGCACTGTAACATTGTACAAGAGCTTATCACTTTCTTGTACCTTAAAAATTAAGGCCTTGTTTGGCAATGGACATGCCAAATTCTTATATATATATATTTTTTAATTATTCTAACATTTATTGTATATTACATCATTCACTTTTTATTATTATTCAAACAAAAAATTTACTATAAAACAAAATATTTTCATTTTTTCATACTAAATAATTTAAAACTTTAATCGCTTTACAGTTTATTTCACTTAAATCACTTTTAAACTAAAAATCATTTATGTCGCCGCGAGGTAACTCAATCAGCTGGAATTATGCATAATAAAGTGGATAGTACTTGTTTGAATTTTCGTCTTTCTCTTGTGTGGACATGTCAAAAAAAAATAAAAATAAAAAAAAAGGAAAAATATAAAAAAGCCCTTCAAACTACTAGTCATTTATAGTTTAGCCCTCCAATGTTTAAAAAGTAATAAAATGGTCATCCAAACTACCAAAATGTAACAAAAAGGTCACTTATTTTTTTATATTCCTATAATACTCCTATTCTTTTAACAAATAANATGGGCGGTGGGTGAGGGACTGAGGGAGAGATTGAGTTCGAGACTTTGCGGTGGGCGGTGGGCGGTGGGTGAGGGACTGCCGGACTGAGGGTATGGGCACTGGCGGGGTGGGTGACAGGGTGAGGCCGTGAGGGAGAAGGTATGGGCGGTGGGTGAGGACTGAGGTAGTGAGGCCGTGAGGGTGTGCAGGCGTGCAGCTCGAAATATTCAAGTTCTAGGGTTGGTTTTTTTGAAGGTATATTAGTATATGGGTACATTCGGGGCGGGGCGGGTACCCGCCCAGAAATTTTACTTAAATCCGATACCCGAACCGACCCGACCGGGTTTTGTATTTCTCAATCCGAACCCGCGAAAAAAGGCTTAAAATCCGTCCGGATCGGGGCGGGTCGGCTCGGGTTGGTCGGATCGGGCGGGTTCTGCCCACCCCTACTTCTTCCTTCTTCTTTCTCTTTTCTTTCTTCTTTGATCGGCTGCTGCATGGTTCAAAATGGTTTTGTGCATTTTTTTTCTCTTTAGCTGAGGTGTCAACCAATGAGTGGTGGGCAAAAAAGCCTACCTTTTTGCACAATCCGAATTGAAGTTATTCTCCATTTCTTCTTCAGTTCTTCTTAACTAGGAAATCTGCGACTACTGTACGTTTATAGCGTCGGTATCTATGATAATATCGATTTCTTAGGATAGCTTTTGAATTTTGGAAATTATAAAGTAAAGCAATTTTTTGTTGCTTACCTTATTCTGATCTTTCCTATTGCTTCAACCAGTGTAGTTTGCAAAGCAGATAGTCAATAAAATTTTCTTTTGTCCAAGAATTTTTTATAGTTTATTTACTATAACGGACAAAGATTGAGTCCAATAATCTTTTACTTTTATATGATATTTATAAGATAAGTTTCGTTTTTTTCAACTTATCTCTTCTTTGATATGGAGGATTAGGTTAAGAAATTGAATTAAACTTTGGTCAGAACGTTTCTTAAAAGTGGTGTTTTACAGCCCCAATTACAAACTGTCACCTCAGCAAAAACTAAAAAATTGTACCAAAATAACATAAGCCCAAATACACCAAATTCCTTTCATTTTTTTTTTTTGTTCTTTTCTTTTCTCTCCACGCCTGCCGACACCAGATTCCTTCCATTTTTTTTTTGTCTTTTTCTTCCTTCTTTTTCTTTTGTCTCCACGACACCTTCTTCTTCTTCCTTTTCTCATTTTTTTTCTTCTTTTTCTTCAAGCTGCAACAGGATGGCCATAAAGTCATTTTATTTTATTTTTTCTTTTCTTCTTCTTCCTTCTTTCGTGAGTCATCTTTTCGGCCGATTTTCTGGTGTAGAGCCATTTTTTCCTGCCTTTAGGGTGATAAAATCTCTAAAGGGGCTCTCAAAGAAACTTCATCTCCTTTTACTCCACTCGAGGATGGTTTATAATTTCCCAAGTTTTATCTTCTTTTGGATCTAATGGTTCTTCTTCTTAAGTGTTTTCTTCTTCTTTTTGACTATCATTTTCATAGTAACTCACTACGTTTGCTATCTTCTTCATCATCATGTTAAAAGATCTTCATATTCAAGATAAGTTAATTCTTATCTCTTTGACAGTACACTTGATTTTTTTCTAAAAGGAATCAAAGACGGATCATGCTTCTCCTCCTAGGCTTTTCTTTTTTTTTGGACTTTTCCTAGAAACTCTCCTGGTATGGTTCTAAGTATTCACTTGCATTCGATGTTTGCACTTGGAATAGGTGTTGGATCTTGACATATTGATAGTGAACTGATAAGTTGAAAGTTCAGAATTTCTCTTGGTGTGATCTGAAATAATATCTGTGACATTGACAAAACCAAGTCTCAATTGATTATGATTTTGTCTTATTTCATTGGATGGGAATCAATTAGAATCGAACAGGGGGCTATGAGAGTGGCTTGATGGTCCCCTTGCCCGAACAAGTTGCTAGGGCAAGAGCTTACTTCTCAAGCAAATTGCTGAGGTAGATGAGTTTAGATAGGGAGTCCCTTCTACCGTTTCTTTATAATTATTTATATTTTTTGTAATTTAGGCAGGGGATTGTAGAGGATGGAAATTCCATTTCAAGCCTAATGTATGAAATTACTTTGATTTGTATTCTAAATATTGCAAGTCAAATTCTATAACTCTCTCTCCCCCCTCCCTTCATATCTCAGTCAGATTGCTCTTCCCTCCTCCCTCTATTGGAGCCCTGATGCACTCATAATCTCCATCTTCTCTTTGTTACTTTTTTTTATTTTCTTCTTTCTTTACTTTTTCTAATATTTTGTTTGGGTCATTAGATGGGAGATCTATTGAAAACCCACAATCCCCAACCCCCACACACGCCTCTATTGTCTGCCGCCGCTCAACTATTCACCAGCCTCCTTACTTATGAGTGCACCACACACGCCGTCGTGGCACGCTTGGGCTATAGGTGCTGCCACTCCTTTTGATCTCTTGTAGCACATCTCTATCATTGGACCTTTGGCTCATCTATGCAAAGCCCTTTTGGTCTACCAAAAATTTCAGACCTGGATTTATACCTAAAAAATATTAAATTTTGGTGGTTCTTTGCCTCACCACCTCAGATGATGTGCCTTTCGCCATTGTCAACTTTCTCTTAGTTTCCTCAACTGAGTTAAGTTAAAATGAGTTTTCTTTATTGATATCTTCACCGTTCACCATAGGCTGCTACAACCAGCTTTGCTGACAGCTTTCCTTATTGTCTTATCCGCCTTTGAGGATCCCATCTATAGCTATGACTGGATTGTTGTCAAGATCGAATTTTCCTTTTGGTCTTTGTACTTTACAAGCTACAACCAGCTTCGCTGGCAGCTTTCTTTATTGTCTTATCCGCCTTTGAGGATCCCATCTATAGCTATGATTGGATTGTTGTCAAGATCGAATTTTTTGTTTGGTCTTTGTACTTTGGATCTTGTAATTTTCTATTTTTGTACATGCGCAGATTATTTGTATTTTGTTCTTACACATCTAAAAAAAAAAAAATGCACGTTCAAATCAGGTCATGTTATGCAAAGATCAATTGGTATTGGGAGAAGGAGAAGCTATTGAGGAGAGTTTACATAGTTATATTGTGGTATGGTGATTAGGTTTTTGTAGGAAAAAGACATCATCCCTGATTAGGTTTTTATAAGAGAGATACATTTGCTGCCATGTTTTCCCATCTATGTTACACATGTGTATAGTCTAATACCGTATCCTACTGGCAATTCATATCCTACTGGTTTGATCCTAAATAAAGTTCCTAGCTAATGCAACATCATTCTGCCTCCAAATGCCAAGGAAACATTATTTTAGATAGTGTATAAACTAATACCGTATAGGGGGCTAACATAGCCTGCAATGAATAATTCTATTTCGTAAACTCCTGTACAACTGTCATACATTGGATTAACCGTAAAAAGCCACGTCATTATCTAGTTGTATGATAGTTATGTAGGAATTTACTAAATAGTATTACTTAACCTACAATAAATGTGATTACCTACAACTTGATAATCAGACAGCAGTCTTTTCCAGTTGTATTGATCCTAGGTTGTCTTCGAGTGTATCCTTGCAAGTCCCTTTGTACTTGTACCACTTTGCACAAACTAGAAAGTAGCAAAAGTTCAAGACCTCTATAGCAGCAATTGTGTAATAGAAGTAATCCAATCTTCCCTTGTTAAGATCTTCTGGCAACCAATTTCCGCTTGCAGCCCGCTCGGTTGTTTGATGAATTATTGATATCATGAAACTACTCAAATAACTTGAAAATCCAAAGCCACAATATAAAAGAGACCCGCCAATGCTTCTCATATTCTTTGGGAATTGCTTGTAGTAGAACTCAACTTGGGCAATAGTAGCAAATGCTTCAACTAGTCCTGCTAGCATGAGTTGAGGAATCAACCATATACCTGACATGGAGGAAATGGCACCTCTTCTTGGTGCAATCCCCATATTTGGCCTGGTTAGAGCAATGGTCCTTCGACGGTCTTCCACCAGGGCAGATACCAGCATTGTGAGTATGGAGATAAATATGCCAATGCCCATCCTCTGGAGTATTGTGATGCCACCTTCTTTTCCGGTGATCCTTTGAAGGAATGGGACAAGTATTCTGTCATAGACGGGTATCCATATGGTCAAGCTCAGCATCATGAAGACAATGTATGATGCAGGTGGGATCTTGAAGTTGATATTTCCTAGTTGTCTGTTAGATTGAACGGCTTGGAAAACTACGTATGTATGTTGTTGGGCTATAACAAGAGAATATAAGATGGCTGCTACCCATATAGGAATCACTCTCAGCAAGCATTTCACTTCTTCCACTTGCTGTATGGTGCAAAGTTTCCATGGATCAGTTGCTGATCCATCTGGGTTTATTTGGTCTTGGGGGGTCATGATTGCTGCTTTATCCAAGAATCTGCCAACATAATCATTTTGGTTGGTTCAAATTTAACACCAAATTGGCCCATTTGATCATCAATTGCACAATTCTTAAAAGAGTAACTTTATTTAATGATTGTCATAAAATTGAGATAATGTGGCAGTGAGCTGATTTTACTGTCACATCACGTCAATTCATTGATCTCAATCATATAACAATCTATTAAATAACATTCATCTTGTTAAAATGGGTTACCTGAATTGGTCCGAGTAAGGAAGCTTGGAGTTGATAGAAGTAGGAGGCATATATTTGAAGAGGGAAAGCCATGGTTGTTCTGGTAGCTTCAACTGCCTTTTCTTAGTAGCAACCACTATGACCTGTGCCACACTGGTCACAGGGCTACCAGTGGCTTTCACTTTCACATACATTTTTGAACCCGTGAAAAAGAGTGCACATGAGATGAGCATCAGAATTGCTGGGATTCCTAAACCTATGGCCCAGCTCACATTGGACTGCACATACACAATGAGGGTCAAGGATACCAACATGGCAAAAGTATACGTGAAGAAGTACCAATTGAAAAAGCTATTGATTCCCTTCTTCCCAGATTCCGTTTCAGGGTTGAACTGGTCTGCTCCAAAGGCCAAGTTGCATGGCCGGATGCCAGCAGCTCCTACTATTAGCATTCCAAAACCAGTCAGCAAAAATGCCATTTGCCCTGTTGTTGGCCCTATGCAAGTGCCATTCTGTCCTGATCCACAGTGGGGTGGATGCAGCTTCTTGATTGCTGCTGTTAGTTGTATTGCAAGCAATCCCTTTACAGAAATAGACAAATCAGGCATCATATCAGATTTTGCAGAAGAGAGAGAAACATGGGAGAAGAGAATATCTTCATCTGATTGTATTAATATACAGAGTTCCTTGTATATACAGATACATTACCATTGAGTCAACAAGATACATACAAGAAACAGAAACCCACTTCGGGAAGAATCCAGACACGCTCATTCTATCTCGTTCGTTGGTCTCGTTCGTATGAGCTATCGAACGAGATCTGTTGATACATGACAGAAATTATATGACATGAAATTTCTCATATGGTTGCAAGTGATGCAAGATATGATAAAATCGTGATTTGTATCAAGCAAACTCAGATCAAATTTGTTTGCACGCTAATGTCATTCCATACTGGATGCATACTTGATGAAAAATTTGAGCATGAATGTTCGTAGTAGTATTAGTACCATAAATGAGGCGATTGTTGCAAGTCCCAAAGTCTTGTACCGGCCAAAGTAAGTGTCAGAAATGAAAGCTCCAAGCAAGGTGGCAAAGTTGGCGGTACCATTGAAGATGTTGATGATAAGTGCAGCTGTAATACTCTTCATGTTGAAGACACCAGTAAGATAGATCAAGAGGTTGGACAAGGTGCCAATGGTTCCCAGTTTCTCAAAAGTTTCATTACCTGAAATGCCATGCAAATGGGTCACACAGAAGTAAGGATAACAAACATCCAAATGAGAAAAAAGAAAGAAAAAGATAAGAGAAGACAAGCTGCTTGATCTCCCCTCTCACTCACCTATGATAAATGGCATGGATTTCCATCCTCTGTAGTTAATATTTGTCTCATCAGTTGTAACAGCTTTCTTATTGTTCTCCATGGTTCCACTATCATTTTTCTCCATGCTCTCTCTCTCTCTCTTGCTCTCTGCTATGTAGGATGAGTTATATATAGCAATTAATCAGTACACGTGTACATCAGGAACTATTCTATAATTGAGAGGCGGAATTCTACTCCTTCATAACCTTTCACACCTACATTTTTTTCCTTGTCTGCTCCTGATTGAGCCCTCTAGTCCTCTCTCTTTCTCTCTATCTCACTCTCAAAGGCCAGTTTCTATGAATGTGTTGAATGTGAATGTGAAAGCGAATGCGAATGAGTTGTAACTTGTAAGTCGTCGTTCATGACACAAGTCCACTGGAAAACAAAGCGGTCCGTGAGCAGTTGAAAAATCCTGGTAATTAAACTTGGGTTTACAATAAAAAGTCAAGAAAATGAAACCAAACCATACACGCACAAAAAAGAAAAGAAAAGAAAGTTTCCTCGTCACTCGAAGTCTCTGTAAAAAACAAACAACCATGTAACTAGGGATCTCAATCCTTCTATAATATCTCTGCAGTGTACATTGTAGCTGGTCCATTTGGCCTTTGCAGAGCTCATTATTGTGTGTGGAAGATTGCGTACGTACGTCTCTTGGTTGAGCTAAGTGATCAGAGTTGGTCACATCCATTTCCTGACTTTTTTTGTTTAAAAGGAACCGTCCAATTTCAAAGCTGCTAGAATTTCTGGCTCGCTGTCCAGGAATAAAAGTTTGTTCAAAAATGGCCAATGGCTTTTTGCAAAACAAATATCAAGAGCCCTAAATCAGACTGGTAGCTAGGATATTTACATCAAGGGCCAAATTATTGTAGACTGCAGATTTTTTTTTCCTCTGAGCGGTTGATACTTAATCTTCATTTGCAATGATTTGAACCAATTCTATAATGATATCGTCTTGCAGTAATCGGGGAACACCCTCTAGGGATTCACCTCAAGAACCTTGTATAAGAACTAAGAAGGGACACTCAGAACTCCAAAAAAGACACGATATAAAATTGTAAGAAATTTCTTAATATATTAAAGTGGGGCCCATAAATCATATGCATGCGCCAGCATGAGTGATGTGACTTGGGACATAATTTTGGGTGCTCGCCGGACAATGGCTTTCACAAGATATTTGTCTCAAACATCGGTACACGTTGGCTGACGCATGAAGTAAAATACGTCGCCGGCCATATACGGGACAAGATGCTAACACGGTACCAGTGGCGGAGCCACTTTAGGCTTTGGGGGCACCCCTAAAGCTTTTTTATTTTTTTTTGTTGGATGCTCCTTGAAGAAACTCATCTCGTCTATTTTACCAATTTGGTAATAATATGCTTGCAAAATGATGTGATCATTCAATTGATAATTAGAAGTGAATGATTGCATCATACGTTTGAAGATCACCCACATATACAGCAAAAAAAAAATTTAAAAACGCGATTTTGCAACAAAATGGAAGATAATTTTCTTGCAAATAGTTTAGTTCTCTATATTGAAAGGAAAATTGTTGAGAGCTTCGATTTAGATTTGATACTTGATAATTTTGTACTTCTAAGAGACCATAAAGTGCATTTCTAGATACTCTTTTTTTTTTTTAAAAAAAAAAAAATTCTATCTTTTTGATATAGTGCAGACATATTACATCTTTAATATATCAATTTAAGGACATATTTATGAATTTTTATCGATATTTTTTGTGACGCATATATTGTGTAAATTACCAAATTTTTAAGGTGAATAAAATTTTTAGAACACCAAAAATAATTTAACGACATCTCCAATATAAATTGTCGGGTTCCGTCATTGCTAACACCCATCCATTGTGAAATCCGTGGTGGCGCTATAATATGGTTTGCATGTGGGGTGGCGGTACTACGCTGTCGCTGCATGTCGTAACGGCGGCATTACTTCGATTGTGACCAAGTGCATCGTGTATTAGCGTTGGTGATTCACTCGAGCTTTTGGTTACGTGTCTCGGCGGCTGTGCATGGAATGTACGTGGCATGGCCGTCTCAGCAAGCATTAAATTTTAGATGGATAACTATCGATTCAGATTTAATGAAATTAGATCAAAGAATGACAAGCAAAATTTTTTATTGGCTATACACTAAACTCCAGGTTTTATTGTTCCTATAATTCTATAGTTGTGGCGTCTAGAAATGTGTAAAATTCTTAGAAGATGCTGAACCTCATAGTCATGGAGTCATGGGAGTACTTATCGTCGACCGATTAAATGGAAAAAAAAAAGCACAAAAATTGATTGAATTACGTTAAGACAAAGAGAGTTTGCTTATGTTTAGGAAAAATCAAATTTATTACCTTGAACAGCAATCGATTGCGTGAGTTGGTTGAAGGACTTAAGGGAGTTGGTTGAGGTCCTTGTCAATTAAGGACCAGTTCTCTCTCAATATCACTATATATTTCAACTTTGACCGTCTTTCTGTCCACTTGAATTTGAAACATCGAATTCCTTAAATAATAATTATTTTATGAGAGAAAAAGTGAAAATAATTATATGATAATGTAAAAAAATAAGTTAAAGAATGCTTTGTCAAAAACAAAAAATCTTTCTTTTACTATTGTTCGATTTTTTTGACATATTCACATGAAAAAAAAAAAAATCGAACGACCTCTACTAAGGGCTCAAACGTGCGATTTTAAAAACTGCGTTTTCAAAATTTCGTTTTTAAAATCGTTACTTTTTAAAATTGTACAGGCGTTTGGTAAAACATGCTAAAAAGTACTTTTTTTTAATTAATTGAGTGTTTGGATAACATCTGCATATAATTGCGGTTTCTTGACCAAATTACTAATAAGGACATTTCTCTATAACAGTAAAATAACTAACATTGTTTATATGCCTCCATTTTTAACACCTATGGAAACAATAGTAATGAATTATAAAAACATTGAGTTATAATTTATCTTTCACTAGTATTTCATATATGGACATGTAAGTTGTTACAAACATTGAAACTAAACAGCACTAAAAAAAAATTAAAAAGTCATTAATTATTGCAAATTGTTATTGTGCACATCACTGTGCATTATGCACAGTGATCCGATGCACAATGACAGATCATTGTGCAGTGTACAATAAAAAATTTTAAAAAAATCACAAATTATCACTGTGCATTACCCATTAAAAAAAATCACAAATTGTTATAGTGGACTATCCATTTAAAAATAAAATAAAAAAATTGATCACAAATTGTTACTGTACACTGCAAAAAAAAAAAAAACCTAAAATTTTTTGTGGTTTTTTTTTTCTCAAAAAAAAAAAAAAATGCCAACACTGTACTTGTACAATAATCTAAATAAAATTTTGAGAAAAAAATTACAAACGCTTATTACTCGATAAAAATCGGTCGAAGAACATAAACACATATATAAAAAGGTACAATAATCATATAAACCATAGAAAACAACACCAAACACAAAAGAGTTATATGGAGAAAAAGAAAATATTAAGGTCTGATTTTTACCTGGTAGAGGAGCGGAGAGAGGATGAACAATAATGGAGAAAGGAAGAAGAGACTGAGAGAAAAGAGACAAGAAGGGTTTATAGGTGTTAAGTGGGTATTCTTGGTTTTTTTTTTTAATTCATGCACAAAATAGGTAATTATTGAGCCAAATATATTTTTAATAGAAATCGTGATTTTGTTTTAAATTTTCACTTTTTTGAATAAGCACCCTCTAATCAGCTTATGGAAATCGCAGATTTTTCTACGATTTTAAAATTTGCGATTTTCAAATCGCAATCCTAAACACTCTAAAATTGTGATTTGGTTTAAAATCGCAGATCATTTTTTTAAAAACACACTCCTAAATACACCTTAAACTACTTTATAAAACGTGATCTTCAGCATCACACAACAGGTGACAAAGACATAATTAGTAGCGTGCAAGCTAGTGTTTGGTCCGAGATATGCTTGAATGTATTTTTTCATCATTTTACTTACCATCTGATGTGAGTGTGTTGACTTTTTAATAAAAAAAATTAAGATGGTGAGTAAAATGATGAGATAATGCATTCAAGCATATCTCGTTTGGTCCGGGCTTGGAGGCAACTTTCGATGTTATCGTCTTGAAAGAACAAAAAATGACAACGTTTATGTTGTTGACTTCACAGTCTTCACATTTATGCACGTAGATGAAAGAGACATGCAATAAATAGGAAGATTATGACAACAGCCACCGTCACATTTCAAATTATTATTACTCAATGTTGACTCGATCGGGTGTAACCTAGGCAGGCTACGGGGCTTTTATGGATTGCTAAAAAGGTTGCATGCCCACATTGTACGGGCTGCTTTTCAAAGTCTTGATCATCTTTTTGTCGAAGCTGATTTGCGGGCGGTCGGTTCGACAACGGAGCTTTTTCTGTTAAATAAGGGAGAAGTCGTTAGAAAGCCCCGGATCTCAAAAGACAAAGTATTTTGCTCGCTCGGAGTCGGAGAGAGTAAAGCTAGATAAAATGGGTATGACCAATGTTATGGCACAAATGGATTTTAGGGATTCCGTTATTGGGTTGGGTGAGGGGAAGTAGGGGCTTCGGCTTAGTGCATATGGGTGGGGGTGGTGATGCTTATTGCTTGCTTGTGGACTTGCGGCGAGAGATAGCATTAAAATGAGCCTAGAGTTATGGGAGGTAGCTAGCATTGATATGGGCCAAGCTCCAACATCATGACCCAATTGCAAGGCCACCTACGAGCAAAGCAAAGACCACATACCCTACAGTGGCAAATGAGGCCATCACTTCTATCGCTGACTACACGATTATATCGGATTCTTAGTAATTACTTTTCTAAATTATTAACAATTTAAGTAGTTATTATAAAAAATTTATTAATTTAACACGAAATTTACTTGTTTAAATAAATTTTG
>CM017328.1:2762255-2878768 GCA_006937295.1 Carpinus fangiana | reverse complement strand
TTTTTTTTTAGACACAATTTTTCCTCAATTTTTTTTTCATTTGCTCATTTTGCAATGACTGAAGTACAACCTACAGTGATTTCTTCATCTGAGGGCAGCGAAACACAAGGATCAGTCAATGATCCTCATTATGTTCAGCTCTCTTCAGGTAGCATCAATTCTAGTGTTTCCCTAGCAGGTATAGCACTTATTGCTCACTCTGCTTCTACGTGGATTATTGATACAGGAGCTACAAACCACATGTGTCACTCATTATCTTTGTTTTCCTCTTATAAATCTTGTCCAACTCCATCTTTTGTTCAACTTCCTGATGGGTCGAATGCATCTATTACACATATTGGAACTATTCATCTTTCACCCACTATTAAACTTGAGAATGTTTTCTTCATCCCATCATTCAAATTTAACCTTTTATCTGTTAGTCAACTAGCAAAGACTAATAATTGCTTAGTGACTTTCTCCTCTACTCAATGTTTTTTTCAGGACCTATCAATGAAGAGGACGATTGGACAGGGTAATGTTCATGAGGGGCTATACTATTTCCAGGGAGCTTCGGCAATGACAGTCATTAAAAACTCTTCCATTGATTTGTGGCATTGGCGGCTTGGACACTTATCTTATCGTATTTTGCATAATTTAGCTAAGAATGTTCCTTTCATTTCTTGTTCAAATAATCCTGCTTGTGAAATTTGTCCTCAAGCCAAACAAGGGCGTTTGCCATTTTCTTCTAGTTCTATTAATACTAATAGACCTTTCGCTTTAATTCATTGTGATATTTGGGGAAGTTTTTCCCAACAATCTTTAAATGGTTCTCGTTATTTCTTAACCATTGTTGATGATTTTAGTCGATGTACTTGGGTTTATTTGATGCATGTCAAGTCTGAGACTAAAACCATTTTGCAATCTTTTTTTTCCATGGTTAAAACTCAATTCAATTCTTGCATACAACAAGTTAGATCAGACAATGGTTCTGAATTTCTTTCCAATGATATGCAAAAATATTTTTCAGAACGTGGCATAATCCATCAACGAAGTTGTGTTGGGACTCCGCAACAAAATGGTGTCGTTGAACGTAAGCATCGACATATTCTTGAGGTTGCCCGAGCTCTTCGTTTTCAAGCGCACTTGCCCTTACAATTTTGGGGTGAGTGCGTTCTCACTGCCACGTATTTGATCAATAAAATGCCATCTTCTCTTTTATCTGGAAAATCTCCACATGAAATTCTATTCCACTCAAAACCAAATTATTCTCATTTGCGTGTTTTTGGGAGTTTATGTTTTGCTCGCAACCATAGCATTAAACATAAATTTGATCAACGAGGTAAACCTGGCATTTTTATTGGCTATCCTTATGCTCAAAAAGGTTACAAAATTTTTGATATAGCCACTAAAACCATTTTTACTTCTCGAGATGTCATATTTCATGAAGGAATTTTTCCATTTCGTGATTTATCTAAATTTCCAAACTCATCTTCTGATGTCATTCCTTTACCTTTGAGTGATGATCCCAGTTTTGATTTTCCTCTTGCTAAAAATGATGCAATCACTTCTCCAATTGAACAGTTGGATTTAGAACCACCTAGTGTGGAACAAAATCCTATCACTCCTCCAACTAGTCCGCAAATTAATCGGCCTAGTCGCATTCGGCGTCCTCCTTCATACTTGGTTGATTATCAATGTGCCATTGCTACTCATGAACAACTACCTTCTCTATCGGACTCTAAGTTGAAAGGTACACCTTACCCACTTCATCAATATATTTCTTTTTCTAATTTTTCACTTGCACACAGAGGGTTTCTTTCTTCTATTTGTTCAACAGATGAGCCTAGAACCTTTTCTCAAGCAGTGAAATCACCATTATGGCGGGAAGCTATGGAAAAAGAAATTGAAGCTCTTGAAAAAAATGATACTTGGAGCCTCATTTCTCTTCCACCCAACAAGAAACCCATAGGATGTAAATGGGTGTACAAGATTAAATACCGATCGGATGGAACAATTGAGCGCTATAAAGCCCGTTTGGTAGCAAAAGGTTTTACTCAGATTGAAGGATTGGATTACCATGAGACTTTTGCACCTGTTGCAAAATTGGTAACCGTTCGAACCTTGCTTTCTATTGCATCCATCAAGCAATGGTCCCTACATCAACTAGACGTTAATAATGCCTTTTTACAAGGCGATCTTAACGAAGAGGTATATATGGTACTTCCACCTGGGTTTTGCCGAAAGGGGGAGACACGGATTTGTAAACTGAACAAATCTATCTATGGGTTGAAGCAAGCATCACGTCAATGGTTTGCAAAATTTTCATCTACCATCATGCAAGCTGGTTTTTCTCAATCAAAGTCTGATTATTCATTGTTTTTTAATCATACTGGCAATTCTTCTACTTTTGTCTTGGTCTATGTAGATGACATCATCATTACAGGAAACAATGATTTGGCTATTAACCAGCTCAAGCAATTTCTCGAGAAGAAATTCTTCATCAAAGATCTAGGCAAGCTTAAATATTTTCTTGGCATAGAGGTTGCCCGTTCGAAAAAAGGCATATTTCTTTCTCAAAAGAAATACACCTTAGACATTCTCAAGGATACTGGTTTGATTGGAGGACGTGTCTCTGATTTTCCTATGGAGCAGCACTTGCATTTATCACCAGATGATGGGACCTTACTTCCTGATCCCACTCCTTATCGTCGATTGGTGGGACGTCTTATATACCTTAGTGTTACAAGACCTGACATTAATTATTCGATCAATATTCTTAGTCAGTTTATGCATTCTCCTCGAACGGCTCATATGGATGCTGCGCACCGTGTGGTTCGATATTTGAAGGGTTCTATTGGTAAGGGAATTTTTTTATCATCATCGAGTACTATTCATTTGCAAGGTTATTGTGATTCAGATTGGGCAGGGTGTCCTACTACTCGGCGATCCACAACAGGCTATTGCATTTTTCTTGGTTCCAATCTTATTTCTTGGAAAACTAAGAAACAAGCTACAGTTTCACGATCTTCTGCTGAAGCTGAATATCGAGCCATAGCTACTTTAACATGTGAGCTTCAATGTTTAAAATATTTGTTGAACGATATGGGTATTTCTCATTCTTCTCCAATCACAATGTTTTGTGACAACCAAGCTGCCTTGCACATTGCCAATAATCCAGTTTTTCACGAACGCACAAAGCATATAGAAATAGATTGTCATTTCGTTCGGGAAAAGCTACAGTCCAAACTTATTGCTCCAAGATATATACCCGCATCTCATCAACTTGCAGATGTCTTAACAAAGCCATTGGGTAGAGATGCATTTCATGGTTTAATTTGCAAGTTGGGCGTTATTTCCATACACGATCCAACTTGAGGGGGAGTATTGACGTTACTAATTGGTCAATTGAATTTGAATTTGAAGTGTGCATTTATTTTCTCATAATCATGGTCTCTTTGTAACGTGTGCATTTATTTTGTCATTATCTGTAGATTTGTAACATGTGCATTTATTTTGTATTATTTCTAGATTTGTAACAGTTATAGAATTCAATTTCTCTTTGTAACAGTTGTAAGATTCAATTCTATTTAATCTAATGAAAGCCCAATCAGATGGGTATGTGAGGAAATTATTTTCATCCATGTGTCAACTTTAACACAGCCGAGCAAGAATATATAGTTTTGGAAATTCCAAGGCAGGCGGTGAGAACAGCAAAGCCTAAAACCCAGCTGACATTAGTCTGAATGTAGACGACCAGTAGCGGAGCCAGACAATTCATATTGGGGGTGCCGCCAAATTTTTTTTGGCATCCTAAAAATTTTCTCTACCCTAAAAATTTGGTAATTCACATAATAGATGCATTACAAAAAAATAAAATAAAATAAAATAAAATAAAATAACAAACCCTTTCAACAATTAAACAACAGAAAAAGAAAGTGGTAAACTTGTATATGAACTCGGTGATGCATAAATTTACAGCATCTAGTGCCAAAAATGCCAACCAAACAATTACAATCCTGATAAAACTTGCACTCATAATAATCTATCGCATGAAATTCTAGAATTTTCAGATAAAATATTCGACTTTGGAACTTGCATTTCTCTTCATTTTGGGGCTTTACAAAAAAAAATAAATAAATAAAAATTAAAAAATAAAATAAAAATAAAAATGACACTTTACCTGTCTATCAGATAATTTCGGTGACTTGAAACATGTTTCTCGAGAGGTCCATGAAAAGGAGACAACAATACAATTCTATAGTTTCTTTGTATTTCCTCAATTTTCTCAAAAACCAAACAAAACGTGTAAACATTTTTTATTTCTTCTTATTTACTTACTGACAATTTTGAAGTATAATCATATTTAACCACCATAACTAGGACGCTAGAGAGAAAACAAAACAAAAAATAAAAGAAATAGGTTAATTTTGTTATCGTTTATGGCAAAAAAAAAAAAAAGAGTAGTCAAATCCATAGGTAAAATAGATTTTTTATTTTTTATTTTTATTTTTTTATTTTGGGGTTGTTGTGGGTAGGGGAATTTTTATTTTTTTTAATCATGGCACCCCAATGGTGAACGTGGCTCCGCCAATGTAGACGACAGTAGTGAGGGTGAAAACTAGAGCAATTGGAAAGGAGAAGTACCACCAATTGAAGAAGCTTTCCAATTGTGCTCTTCCCTTCTCTGTTTTGGTGTCAAATTGATCAGCTCCAAAGGCTATGTCGCAGGGCCTAATACAGCCTGCACCTAAGGGTAGCAATCCAAGAGCCATGAAGAGGAAGGCTAGCTGCCAACTTTGAGGATGTGGGCAGTGGGATTCCCCCATTAATGCAAGTTGGGGGTCTTAACATCATGCTGCCTCCAAATGCCAAGGAAACATTATTTTAGATAGTGTATAAACTAATACCGTACAGGGGGGCTAACATAGCCAGCAATGAGTAATTTTATTTCATAAACTCCTGTACAACTGTCATACATTGGATCAACCGTAAAAAGTCATGTCATCATCTAGTTGTATGACGAGTTTACTAAATAGTGTTACTTAGCCTACAATAAATGTGATTACCTGAGTTTACTAAATAGTATTACTTAGCCTGCAATAAATGTGATTACCTACGAATTATCAAACAGCAGTCTTTTCCAGTTGTATTGATCCTGGGTTGTCTTCAAGGGTATCCTTGCAAGTCCCTTTGTACTTGTACCACTTTGCGCAAACTAGAAAGTAGCAGAAGTTCAAGACCTCTATTGCAGCAATTGTGTAATAGAAGTAATCCAATCTTCCCTTGTTAAGATCTTCTGGCAACCAATTTCCGCTTGCAGCACGCTCTGTTGTTCGATGAATTATTGATATCATGAAACTACTCAAATAACTTGAAAATCCCATGCCACAATATAAAAGAGACCCGCCAATGCTTCTCATGTTCTCGGGGAATTGCTTGTAGTAGAACTCAACTTGGGCAACATTAGCAAATGCTTCAACTAGTCCTGCTAGCGTGAGTTGAGGAATCAACCATAGACCTGACATGGAGGAAATGGCACCTCTTCTTGGTGCAATCCCCATATTTGGCCTGGTTAGAGCTATGGTCCTTCGACGCTCTTCCACCAGGGCAGATACCAGCATTGTGAGTATGGAGATAAATATGCCAATGCCCATCCTCTGGAGTACTGTGATGCCACCTTCTTTTCCAGTGATCCTTCGAAGGAATGGAACAAGTATTCTGTCGTAGATGGGTATCCATATGGTCAAGCTTAGCATCAAGAAGACAATGTATGAAGCAGGTGGGATCTTGAAGTTGGTATTTCCTAGTTGTCTGTTAGATTGAACGGCTTGGAAAACTGCGTATGTGTTCTGTTGGACTACAACAAGATAGTATAAGATGGCTGCAACCCATATAGGAATCACTCTCAGCAAGCATTTCACTTCTTCCACTTGCTGCATGGTGCAAAGTTTCCATGGATTAGTTGCTGATCCATCTGGGTTTATTTGGTCTTGGGGGGTCACGATTGCTGCTTTATCCAGGAATCTGCCAACATTATCAATTTGGGTATTGGCCCATTTAATCATCAATTGCACAATTCTTAAAAAAGTAATGTTATTTAGTAATTGTCATACAATTGAGATGACGGACAGTAAGCTGATATTTACTATTACATCATCTTAATCGTACAACAATCTATTAAATAAGATTCCTCTTATTAAAATGGATTACCTGAATTGGTCCGAGTAAGGAAGCTTGGAGTTGATAGAACTAGGAGGCATATATTTGAAGAGGGAAAGCCATGGTTGTTCTGGTAGCTTTAACTGCCTTTTCTTAGTAGCAACCACTATGACCTGTGCCACACTGGTCACAGGGCTACCTGTGGCTTTCACTTTCACATACATTTTTGAACCCATGAAAAAGAGTGCACATGAGATGAGCATCAGAATTGCTGGGATTCCTAAACCTATAGCCCAGCTCACATTGGACTGCACATACACAATGAGGGTCAAGGATACCAACTGGGCAAAAGTAAAAGTGAAGAAGTACCAATTGAAAAAGCTATTGATTCCCTTCTTCCCAGATTCAGTTTCAGGGTTAAACTGGTCTGCTCCAAAGGCCAAGTTGCACGGCCGGATGCCAGCAGCTCCTACTATTAGCATTCCAAAACCAGTCAGCAAAAATACCATTTGCCCTGTTGTTGGCCCTATGCAAGTGTCATTCTGTCCTGATCCACAGTGGGGGGGATGCAGCTTCTTGATTGCCGCTGTTAGTTGTATTGCAAGCAATCCCTTTACAGAAATAGACAAATCAGGCATCAGATGCATCATATCAGATTTTGCAGAAGAGAGAACGAAATATGGGAGAGGAGAATATCTTCATCTGATTGTATTAATATACAGATCGAGCTCCTTATAGATACAGATGCATTACCCCATTGAGTCAACAAGATACAAACAAGAAACAGAAACTAACTTCAGGAAGAATCCAGACACGCTCATTCGATCTCGTTCGTATGAGCCATCGAACGAGATCTGTTGATACATGACAGAAATTATATGACATGAAATTTCTCATATGGTTGCAGGTGATGCAAGATATGATACAATCGTGATTTGTATCAAGCAAACTCAGAGCAAATTTGTTTGCACACTAATTAATGTCATTCCTTACTGGATGCATACTTGATGAAAAATTTGAGCATGAATGTTGGTAGTAGTATTAGTACCATAAATGAGGCGATTGTTGCAAGTCCCAAAGTCTTGTAGCGGCCAAAGTAAGTGTCAGCAATGAAAGCTCCAAGCAAGGTGGCAAAGTTGGTGGTACCATTGAAGATGTTGATGATAAGTGCAGCTGTAATACTCTTCATGTTGAAGACACTAGTAAGATAGATCAAGAGGTTGGACAAGGTGCCAATGGCTCCCAGTTTCTCAAAAGTTTCATTACCTGAAATGCAATGCAAACGGGTCACTCGGAAGTAAGGATAACAAACACCCAAATGAGAAAAAAGAAAGAAAAAGATTAGAGAAGACAAGCTGCTTGATCTCCCCTCTCACTCACCTATGATAAATGGCATGGATTTCCATCCTCTGTAGTTAATCTTTGTCTCATCAGTTGTAACAGCTTTCTCGTTGTTTTCCATGGTTCCTCTATCATTTTTCTCCATGCTCTCTCTCTCTCTATCTCTTGCTCTCTGCTATGTAAGATGAGTTATATATAGCAACTAATCAGTGCACGTGTACATCAGGAACTATGCTATAATTGAGAGGCGGAATTCTACTCCTTCATATCCACCTTTCACACCTACATTTCTCTCTCTCTCTCACTCTCACTCTCACTCTCACTCTCAAAGGCCAGTTTCTATGAATGTGTTGAATGTGAATGCATGAGAATGTGAATGTGAATGTGAATGCGAATGAGTTGTAACTTGTAAGTCGTCATCCATGACACAAGTCCACTGGAAAACAAAACGGTTCGTGAGCAGTTGAAAAATCCTGGTAATTAAACTTGGGTTTACAATAAAAAGTCAAGAAAATGAAACCAAACCACACGCACGCACAAAAAAAAAAAAAAAAAAAAAAAAAAAATGTTTCCTCGTCACTCGAAGTCTCTGTAAAATACAAACAACCTTGCATGTAACAAGGGATCTCAATCCTTGTATAACATCTCTGCAGTGTACATTGCAGCTGGTCCATTTGGCCTTTGCAGAGCTCATTATTGTGTGTGGAAGATTGCGTACGTCTCTTGGTTGAGATAAGTGATCAGAGTTGGTCACATCCTTTTCCTGATTTTTTTGGTTAAAAGGAACCGTCCAATTTAAAAGCTTCTAGAATTTCTGGCTCGGTGTCCAGGAACAAAAGTTTGTTCAAAAGGCCAATGGCTTTTTGCAAAACAAATAGTCAAGAGCCCCCAATCAGACTGGTAGCTGGGATACTTACATTATTCATGCCGACTGAATTTTTTTTTTTTTAATTTTTTTTTTTTTTACATTATTTAAATTGTATTTAAAAAATAGAGCTTTTAAGTAAAAAAAACATTTTTTTTTGGCAAAAGTTTCATTTTTAAACTTTTGCGAAAAGTACGTTTTGACCATTTTTAAGCTTTTTGGACCCTTTAAGCACTTTAAGTTTAATGTCGATGAAATCTCTATGTCATCAATGCATCAAGAGTTCTATCCTCGAATGCTTTACAGTCCCAAGTGCATAATCTCTAGCATAACAATAAAAATCATTATTAGATTTTGGATGGAATACTATTAATCATATCCTAGATCAAAGAATAACGAGCCAATTTTTTATTGGCTATACTGGAAACTAGAAATATGTAAAATTCTTAGAGGATGCTAAACGAGTACTTATCTTCAATGGATAAAATTTTAAAAAAATACGAAAGTTGACTGAATCACCTTTAAGATAAAAGATAGTTTGATTATGCTTAAGAAAAATCAATTAATTTTATAATTATCTTGAACCGCAATCCATTGCGTGGGGGTGGACCGTGTGGTTGAAGGACTTAAAGGGTGTTGGTCGAGGTCCTTGTCAATTAAGGTCCACTAAGGCATTAACAAATATATTTCTCTCTCTCTAAATATCACTATATATTTCAACTTTGACCATCTTTCTACCCACTTGTTTGAAATGTTCACTAGAATTTGAAACCTCGAATTCCTTAGAGAAGATGTGCAAGAGAAAGTGTGGGGGTAAAGAATAATTATTTTATGAGAGAAAAGTGAAAATAATTATATGATAATGTAAAAAAAATGAAGTTAACTTTTTAAAGAAAGAGGTTAAAGAATGCTTTGCCAAAAGGTAAAAACTGGATATTTTCTTTTTTATTGTTGCCTGATTTTTTTGGCATGTTAAATGAGATTTGAATTAAAAATTTTTGTTTTATAAGATTTGATTTTCAGCTGATTAAATTCCCATTTGAAAACCTAGCTCGGAGATCATGCAACAAATGACAAGGACAGAAGTAATAGCTAGCTAGTGTTTGGTCTAGCTAGGAGGCAACTTTTGATGTTATTGTCTTGAAAGGACAAAAAATGCCAACGTTGCAATTGTTGACTTCACACTCTTCACATTATACATGGGATGAGAATCCTCTCAAATTCTTTAAAATTTTGAAGTCCTCAAATTTTAAATTTTAACCGTTCATCTTAATTTTAATGGAAAAAAACAAAGACTTTTTAGTTTTCAATAATTAAAAAATCAGAATGTGTTTTGACTTTAAATGTGAAAATTGAAAAATCTTTTGTTTTTTGCCAAAAAAATCAAAATGAACGGTCAAAATTCAAAATTTGAGGGCCTTAAAATTTTTAAGAATTTGAGGGGATCCTGATCCAAGATTCAAGGTTAAGACAACAACCACCGTCACATTTCAAATTATTATTTCTCAATGTTGACTCGGTTGTAAGTGTAACCTTGGGCTGGTTTCGGGCTTATGGATATGCTAGAAGGTTGCATGCCCACATTGTTCGGGCTTATGGATAGTCTTGATGATCATCTATTTGTCGAAGCTGATTCGTAGATGGTCGGTTGACAACGGAGCTCTTTTTGCTAAATAAGGGAGAAGTCGTTGGAAAGCCCTTGATCCTAAAATACTAAGAGCCTGTTTGGAGTTACGTTTGAAAGGCTTAAAAGTGCTTTTAACACTCAAAAAGCTCGTTTAAAGAAAAAAGTAGTCGTTTGGTAAAAAAATTAAAAGCACTTTTAAAGATCTCAAAAGCCTAAAAATGGTCAAAAAATACTTTTGGCAAAAGCTTAAAAATGAAGCTTTTGCCCAAAAGCTATTTCTTACTTAAAAGTTCTATTTTTCAAACGTAATCCCAAACAAATTCTAAGAGTATGTTTGAGATTGCGTTTGATAAAGAGAGTTTTTAAGTTAAAAAGAGCTTTTGGACAAAAGCTTTATTTTTAAGATTTTGCCAAAAGTGTGTTTTAGTCATTTTAGACTTTTTTGACCGTTAAAAGTGCTTTTAATTTTTTTTATCAAACAAATATTTTTTTTCTTCAAACAAACTTTTTTAGTATTAAAAACACTTTTAAACTTCTAAAACGCAATCCCAAACAGGCCCTAAAAATACTTTAACGCTCAAGTCATTATAGGCTCGCTCGGAGAGAGTGAAGCTAGATAAAATGGGCAATGTTATGGCACAAATGGATTTTAGGGCTTCTGTTATTGGGTTGGGTGAGGGGAAGTAGGGTCTTGGGCTTAGCGCATATGGGTAGGGTGGTGAATGGTGATGCTTGCTTCTGGACTTGAGGCGAGAGATAGCATTGAAATGAGCCAAGAGTTGGGAGGTAGCTAGCATTGGTATGGGCCAAGCTCCAACATCATGGCCCAATTGCAAGGCCTCCTATGGGAAAAGCAAGACCACCGTGGCAAACGAGGCCATCACTCTATCGTTGACTACACGATTATATGATCAAAATGGATTTGATCATCCTAAATTTGGTGCTAATGCCTCAATTTTGGTGCTAATGCCTCACAAATTTGGTGCTAATGCCTCAAATTTGATGCTAATGCCTAAAAAAACTGGTGTGGAGGCCACTACAATTTTATTTTTTCTTAAATCATGTTTTATGTAAGACTGGGAGAACGCCGGAAGAACCTACGGGGAGAACCCCTAGCATTTTCCTTGTTTAAATTATTAACAATTTAAGTAATTATTATATAAAAGGAATTGTTAGGTATTCTTCTAGTGTTCTCCTGGTATCCTATCAATTATAATGAGGCTTTTAAGATATCGTTGAATTTAATATTATCGTTATTGACTTTTAATCTATTGGTGATTTTAAAAGCCACATCACAATTGGTAGGACATCAAAAGAACATTGAAAGAACACCTAGCATTTTCCTTATATAAAATCTCATGTGAAATCTACTTGTTTAAATAAATTTTAAATTGTCCAGGCAATTATTCAAGTAGATGAGTCTTAATTTGAGAAACTAATTATTGTGAATCACAATCCGCGAATCCGGCTCAAAAAGTAGCTTTCACTTGTGGGCAATTTTTTTTTTTTTTTTTGAAAAAAACAAACTTTTTAGAAGATTGCAAATTATTTTTGTAGGATATGTCTCATAAAAAATATAACATTTAGAGGACATTAAAATTAATTAGAGGACTATTGCCCTCCAAACTTATGGATAGTTCTGCCCCCACTTAATTAGGACAAGGAAAGGGGGAGAGGGATTCGAACTAGTAACCTTCGCTTTATTAGACGTGGTCTATACAGCCGATTGAGCTACCCATTGTGAACCCAAATATAGAAGTTTTAATTTTTAGAGATTAAGACTAGATTATAATATTTTATATAGACAATGACATTTCCAAAGGAATTTTAAGGATTATGTGGATATTTATAGAGATGAATATTGATTGATCGAATTTAATTTATAAGCATCGACTTTATTAATAAGAAAAATTAAAATTAAAATTAAAACTGTACAAAGTTGCTGATTAGTAACCGCCGTCCATCTCCAAGTCTTTTATAGTTTTCTTTCATTCTCTCGTTCAGTACTCGAGCTCTCGGGGGATCTCCCACCACCAACACTGCTCGAGATATAGTGGCTGGCGAAGAAATGGAAGTAAATAAGATTTAGAGTTGCCAGGGCAGCAATGACGTAGTAGTAGTAGTCAAGCCTATTCTTGTTGAGATCGCGACCCCCCAGCCATGGCGATTTGCCTCTTTTCCCTGTTGCACTGTGGATGACATTGACAAGAAGAGAGCCTATGTAGCTTGCGACGGATAAGCTGAGGAAGAAGACTGCTCCAGCAATAGTTCTCATGCTCTCTGGCATTTGCGTGGTGAAAAACTCCATTACGGCAACTGCAGCAAAAGCTTCTGTCATACCTGAAAAGAAAAACTGTGGCACGAGAAACGCAAAACTTATCGGTGAAGTAAATAACCCCTGTTTTGTAGCTGAGTCACTGCGCTTCTTCTCAACAACCCCGGCAACCAACATGCACAGAATTGACATCAAAATGCCGATGCTTATTCTTTGCTGCATTGTCAATCGTTTATCCTTTCTTGTCATTTTCCGTGCCTGAGGGATGTAAATTTGCTCGTAGATGATTATCCATGTGGAGAGTGCAATCATGGATGTGAGATTCATCCACCCTGGAGGGATTGCGAAATGGGATCCAACGGATCTGTTCATCTGCATTAATTGAAGGACTCCAAAAGTGCTCTGCTGATCCATGGTTATAAAACATCCAATTCCCGATACCCATACAGGCGCAATTGCTACCAAGCATTTCAGCTGTTCCACTTGTTGCAAGCTACAGAGTCTCCAGCCATTGTTGGAAATGCCATGGCTGTCCAATTCACTTGGCTCTACAATTATAGCAGCCTTGTCGAGGAACCTGACCCTGTCAGTACGGGCAAGCTTTGTTGTGGGTGATGAGTCTAATCCTGTCACAGGAGGATCATAAAATGATCCAACAGTTCTTAACCGATGCTTCCGACAGGCAGCTATAATCACCTTGGCCATGTCAGAGAAGATGCTCCCTTGGGGATCTTTGTAAACATAAGTATGGCAGCCGAGCAAGATTATAGTTATGGAAATGCCAAGGCAGGCAGTGGGAACAGCAAAGCCTAAAACCCAGCTGACATTAGTCTGGATGTAGACGACAGCAGTGAGGGCGAAAATGAGAGCAATTGTAAAGGAGAAGTACCACCAATTGAAGAAGCTTTCCAATTGTGCTCTTCCCTTCTCTGTTTTGGTGTCAAATTGATCAGTTCCAAAGGCTATGTTGCAGTGTCTAATGCCGCCTGCACCCAATGATAGCAATCCAAGAGCCATGAAGAGGAAGGCTAGTTGCCAACTTTGAGGATGTGGGCAGTGGGATTCCCCCATTAATGCAAGTTGGTGGTCATAACATCATGCTGCCTCCAAATGCCAAGGAAACATTATTTTAGATAGTGTATAAACTAATACCGTACAGGGGGCTAACATAGCCAACAATGAGTAATTTTATTTCATAAACTCTTGTACAACTGTCATACATTGGATCAACCGTAAAAAGCCACGTCATCATCTAGTTGTATGATGAGTTTATTAAATAGTGTTACTTAGCCTACAATAAATGTGATTACCTGAGTTTACTTAATAGTATTACATAGCCTGCAATAAATGTGATTACCTACAAATTATCAAACAGCGGTCTTTTCCAATTGTATTGATCCTAGGTTGTCTTCAAGGGTATCCTTGCAAGTCCCTTTGTACTTGTACCACTTTGCGCAAACTAGAAAGTAGCAGAAGTTCAAGACCTCTATTGTAGCAATTGTGTAATAGAAGTAATCCAATCTTCCCTTGTTAAGATCTTCTGGCAACCAATTTCCGCTTGCAGCACGCTCTGTTGTTCGATGAATTATTGATATCATGAAACTGCTCAAATAACTTGAAAATCCCATGCCACAAAAAAAAAGAGACCCGCCAATGCTTCTCATGTTCTCAGGGAATTGCTTGTAGTAGAACTCAACTTGGGCAACATGAGCAAATGCTTCAACTAGTCCTGCTAGCGTGAGTTGAGGAATCAACCATAGACCTGACATGGAGGAAATGGCACCTCTTCTTGGTGCAATCCCCATATTTGTCCTGGTTAGTGCTATGGTCCTTCGACGCTCTTCCACCAGGGCAGATACCAGCATTGTGAGTATGGAGATAAATATGCCAATGCCCATCCTCTGGAGTACTGTGATGCCGCCTTCTTTTTTGGTAATCCTTCGAAGGAATGGGACAAGTATTCTGTCGTAGATGGGTATCCATATGGTCAAGCTTAGCATCAAGAAGACAATGTATGATGCAGGTGGGATCTTGAAGTTGATATTTCCTAGTTGTCTATTAGATTGAACGGCTTGGAAAACTGTGTATGTGTTCTGTTGGACTATAACAAGATGGTATAAGATGGCTGCAACCCATATAGGAATCACTCTCAGCAAGCATTTCACTTCTTCCACTTGTTGCATGGTGCAAAGTTTCCATGGATCAGTTGTTGATCCATCTGGGTTTATTTGGTCTTGGGGGGTCACGATTGCTGCTTTATCCAGGAATCTGCCAACATTATCAATTTGGGTGGATCAATTTTAACACCAAATTGGCACATTTAATCATCAATTGCACAATTATTAAAAAAGTAATGTCATTTAGTAACTGTCATACAATTGAGATGATGGGCAGTGAGCTGATTTTTATTATTACGTCATCTTAATTGTACAACAATCTATTAAATAACATTCCTCTTGTTAAAATGGATTACCTAAATTGGTCCGAGTAAGGAAGCTTGGAGTTGATAGAAGTAGGAGGCATATATTTGAAGAGGGAAAGCCATGGTTGTTCTGGTAGCTTTAACTGCCTTTTCTTAGTAGCAACCACTATGACCTGTGCCACACTGGCCACAGGGCTACCTGTGGCTTTCACTTTCACATACATTTTTGAACCCATGAAAAAGAGTGCACATGAGATGAGCATCAGAATTGCTGGGATTCCTAAACCTATGGCCCAGCTCACATTGGACTGCACATACACAATGAGAGTCAAGGATACCAACTGGGCAAAAGTAAAAGTGAAGAAGTACCAATTGAAAAAGCTATTGATTCCCTTCTTCCCAGATTCAGTTTCAGGGTTGAACTGGTCTGCTCCAAAGGCCAAGTTGCATGGCCGGATGCCAGCAGCTCCCACTATTAGCATTCCAAAACCAGTCAGCAAAAATGCCATTTGCCCTGTTGTTGGCCCTATGCAAGTGTCATTCTGTCCTGATCCACAGTGGGGTGGATGCAGCTTCTTGATTGCCGCTGTTAGTTGTATTGCAAGCAATCCCTTTACAGAAATAGACAAATCAGGCATCAGATGCATCATATCAGATTTTGCAGAAGAGAGAAAGAAATATGGGAGAAGAGAATATCTTCATCTGATTGTATTAATATACAGAGTTCCTTATATATACAGATACATTACCACTGAGTCAACGAGATACAAACAAGAAACAGAAACTAACTTCAGGAAGAATCCAGACACGCTCATTCGATCTCGTTCGTATGAGCCATCGAACGAGATCTGTTGATACATGACAGAAATTATATGACATGAAATTTCTCATATGGTTGCAGGTGATGCAAGATAAGATACAATCGTGATTTGTATCAAGCAAACTCAGAGCAAATTTGCTTGCACACTAATTAATGTCATTCCTTACTGGATGCATACTTGATGAAAAATTTGAGCATGAATGTTGGTAGTAGTATTAGTACCATAAATGAGGCGATTGTTGCAAGTCCCAAAGTCTTGTAGCGGCCAAAGTAAGTGTCAGCAATGAAAGCTCCAAGCAAGGTGGCAAAGTTGGTGGTACCATTGAAGATGTTGATGATAAGTGCAGCTGTAATACTCTTCATGTTGAAGACAGCAGTAAGATAGATCAAGAGGTTGGACAAGGTGCCAATGGCTCCCAGTTTCTCAAAAGTTTCATTACCTGAAATGCCATGCAAATGGGTCACTCGGAAGTAAGGATAACAAACACCCAAATGAGAAAAAAGAAAGAAAAATATTAGAGAAGACAAGCTGCTTGATCTCCCCTCTCACTCACCTATGATAAATGGCATGGATTTCCATCCTCTGTAGTTAATCTTTGTCTCATCAGTCGTTGTAACAGCTTTCTCGTTGTTTTCCATGGTTCCTCTATCATTTTTCTCCATGCTCTCTCTCTCTCTCTCTTGCTCTCTGCTATGTAAGATGAGTTATATATAGCAATTAATCAGTACACGTGTACTTCGGAAAAGCATTCTCTCCATTTCAAAATCCCTCAATTTCTTCTATTTAGTGTATTTTGAAGAGTAATGCATTTAATGCACTACCCACATTAAAATTTTTGGACAACACTATCCTTCAAAATATACTAAATAGAGGAAATGAAGGAATTTTGAAATGGAGAGGATCCTAATTCGTGTAGTTCAGGAACTATGCTATAATTGACAGGTGGAATTCTACTCCTTCATAACCACCTTTCACACCGACATTTTCACTCTCTCTCTCTCTCTCTCTCAAAGGCCAGTTTCTATGAATGTGTTGAATGCGAATGCGAATGCGAATGCGAATGAGCTGTAACTTGTAAGTCGTCATTCCTGACACAAGCCCATTGGAAAACAAACAGGCAAAAAAAAAATACGGGATTAGTAACATGTATATGTTTATCAATTTTGCCACATCACTATATAATAACCTGTCAACTTCACACGTTACTAGAATAGTAACGTGTGAAATTGGCACGTTACCATTTGGTAACATGTTAAGTGGTAATGTGGCATTTTCACACATTACCAAAATAATAACCTATTATTAAATATATAAAAATTATAAGTCATTAAAATTATTTAATAATAATAGTAGTAGTAGTAATAATAATATATATAGTAACTACATGCATTAATATATATATAGTGTTATATATATACAGTAATTGAATGAAAATATTAATAGGATTTAGTACGTGAATCACCAATTACATAAACTTACAAAGTGATGGGTATCTAATTAAGAATTGGATAGAATGTAAGAATTCTATATGCACATACATTTACTTTATTTCAAATGGAAAGTAATTAAAGTTGATTATGAAGATTAGCATATCGAGCCAGTTTCAACAGTAGCGATCGGGCTTGTATAGTGTCGAGTTCGAGTTCGGATAACAAATTTTATTTCAATAATAATAATAAAACTGTAGATACATATAGATCTAGGATATTATATATATATAGTAACTTATTTAATATATATATATATATCTAGGGTTATATATATATAGTAACCCTGACATGTATATATATATAGTAACTTAATTATTATATACCTAGGGTTATATATCTATATATAGTAATTAATATATATAGGGTTATATATATAAGTAATTTTTTTTAATTAAACCGATAGTAATTTTGTAACGTGTATATTGTTCATTATTTTTTTGTAACTACATTAATATATATCTAGGGTTATATGTATAATAATTGAATAAAAATATTAATAAGGTTTAGTACGTGAATCACCAATCGCATAAATTTGTCTTCGCAGTAAAAAGTCAAAAGAAAATGAAAACCACACACGCACAAAAGAAAAGAAAGATTCCTCGTCACTCGAAGTATACACAATTGGTGGAGCAAAAATTCTTGTTGATGCAGGACTGATCGCTTGTCTAAAATTTCTGTAAAATACAAACAACCTTGTAACAAGTGATCTCTATCCTTCTATAACATCTTTGCAGAGCTCATTATTGTGTGGAAGATTGCGTACGTCTCTTGGTTGAGCTAAGTGATTAGAGTTGGTCACATCCTTTTCCTGATTTTTTTGTTTAAAAGGCCAATGGCTTTTTGCAAAACAAATAGTCAAGAGCCCCAAATCAGACTGGTTACGTAGCTGGGATACTTGCATTATTGCCGACTGTTTTAAGTCAAAAAAAACCTTTTTTTTTTTTTTTTTTAAGTTTTTGTAAAAATGTGTTTTGACCATTTTCAAGCCTTTTAAACCCTTTAAGCACTTTAAGTTTAATGTTGATGAAATCTCTATGTCATCAAAGCATCAAGAGTTCTATCCTTGAATGTTTTACATTCCCAAGTGCATAATCTCTAGCATAACAATGAAAATCATCATTTGATTTTGGATTGAATACTATCAATCAAAGATCAAAGAATAACAGGCGAATTTTTTATTGGCTATACTGTAAACCCCTAGGGATCCAAGTTTTATTATCCTTCCTATAATCTTATAGTTGTGGCATCTAGAAATATGTAAAATTCTTAGTGGATGCTAAATGAGTACTTATCTTCGATTGATAAAATTAAAAAAAGCATGAAAGTTGACTGAATCGCCTTTAAGACAAAAGATAGTTTGATTATGCTTAAGAAATATCAAATTTATTATTTGGACCACAATCAATTGCATGAGTTCTCCTTCTAAGAGAGTTTGATTATGCTTAAGAAAAATCAATTTTATAATTATCTTGAACCGCAATTGATCCATTGCGTGGGAGTGGTTGAAGGACTTAAGGGAGTTGGTCGAGGTCCTTGTCAATTAAGGTCTGGGGAGGAGGGATCCTTTTCCTCCTCCCCCCTCCCTTTTGTTCTTCTCCTCTTTGGTTTTTTATTTCTTCTTCTTGTTGTTTTTTTGTTACCTGTCGTTTTTTTGCTCCATCCTCCTCCGCCTACTGTGCTGCTGCTTTGGGTTGCTCACCTCCTTCCCCTTTTGGCCGTTCGCCGCTCGCCGCTCATTGTCCTCCATGAAGCAGCCCGGATCCACCTTGGTTCTTAGATGGGTTTTGAAAAATCTCTGATCTACTTACCTCAGGTCGACCCGGGCCTACACGCACCACTCCACCGTCACCACCGGCCTCTCAGCTCTCCAACGACACCCTGCGATCAGCCGCCTGCGCTGCACGCTCCAGCGCGTGTCCCCCACGCTCCGGGCAGCAGCCTCCTCCTGCAATCTCCTCCCTTGGACTATCCAACCCTCCGGCCATCCCTTCACCTTTATCACAGTGACGACTAGTTGTTTGGTCTTTTCTTGTTTTTCCGCTTGTATTTATGTTTTTGTGTTTTCATGTATTTTTCTGTTGTTTTTTGTTGGTTTTATTCTCCTGTTGTTTTGTTTGGGTTATAGTCTCCATTTGATGCTAGGGCTTATCTTTGTAGTGGAAACTTTAGTTCCCCTTTGATTCTTTGTTGTGCTTGTCTTGCAACTATCATTTCACAGTGGTAGTTGTTTTATCCGCATAGGACTCTCCACGGAATTTCTTTGCAATTTACACCGCCTTATGCAGTCCTGAAATAAGCCCGACTTGCTTATAGTTCTTTTTGAATTATTGGTGATTACCATTGCCTGTTGTTCGGTCCTTTTGGACCAGATCCAGAAATTGTTCTTATATTTGCACTGCATTTTATTTTTTGGCTTTGTTGTTGGGGTGTAATATCTCGAAATTTATACCCTAGAATAAAGGTGATTTTAAGGATAATGAGGATTTACAATTTTATTAAGATTTATATGGAGTTAGGTAAATATATTTTATGTGAAAGATTGTGGAAATTGATATTTTGAATTTTAGTGGGTTGTTGTAAGAAAAGTCACATTGTTGTGAGCACCAAAAATTCAATGAGTGACCTTAAATAAAACTGTTTTAAGCCTTTATAGAATGATGAGAAATGAATATTTTAAAAGTAATTTCATGATTTTTGGACACTTGTAGAAAGAGTTATGATTTTTAGAAGATGTAAGTGTCAAAACAAGAATTTTGGTCAAGCAGTTGTACTGAATCTCAAGGGACTTTTGAGGTATCAAAAAGTTATGTATTTTGATGATTTTTAGATATGTTGTGAGGCTTTGAATGAGGAAAATTTCAAGATAAATTTCATGTCATTTGAAGTTAAATTGAAGAAGTTATGAATTTTTTAAGTTTAATAGGTTAATCTGTCAAGTAGTTAGAGCACTTGAGATTTAGGAGATTAATTGGATGGGTTTGCGATTTTATTAGGTCACGAATTTTGGATATATTGTAGTAGACATACTTAACTTCATTAGAGATTAATTGTGAAATTTATGAGCATCTTTAGGTATGTGCAAACTTGACAGATAAATAAATATATATGCATGAGACCTGTCAACCTGGCCAGCAAATGAATGTTTAACTTTCAATGTGTCGTACAGTATGATTTCTTCATGTTTCTCATGGGCACGTTGCTGTACGTATAGGTGTTGAACTGCATGATTCTCTCTTTTTTTCATGGACACATGGGCCAAGAGGTGTCATCTAGTTATAAACCCACTAAGTACTTGTCAAAAGGCATGGTTTAGTTGAAGGGCAATTGCTGCCACGGAAGAAGAAAAAAGAACAAGTGGTGGGACACTTGTGTCTCATATGGCAACCCTCATCTTGTATTTAATGAGCCTCTTTCACCAATTTGCTCACAGCAAGTGAGCGTGAGGAAGAGAGAGGAGAAAAGAAAAAAAAAGGAGAGAAAGAAAAGAAAAAGAGAGGAAGAAAAGAAAGGAAGAGAGGAGAAAAGAAGAGAGGAGGGAAAAGAGGAAAGGAGAAAGGAAGGAGAGGAAGAGGAAAGAAAAAATATGAAAACTCTAAGGTAATATGTTCATATTATTTATGGTGTTTTTAGTATGAAGCTAAATTTATAGAATTAAATTGGAGTTTCTAGGGTATGAGTATTTGAATTGCTATTTGGAGGGATTACTTATAATTAGAGAAATTATTGTAAATGTTTCTAAGCTTGTGATATTGGGAGTAAGTTGCTAAATTAAATGGCTTAGGAAAATAGTGATATTATGGCTTGGTAGACTCCTTAAACTGTTAATTATAATCGAATGATTTTGGATATTTTTTGAGGTCTTAGTTGAGTTGATTAAGAATAAAAGAATAATGATTAAGGTATTTTTTAGTCTGTTGTAGGAATTGTGCGTTGAATGCAGAATGCAATTAAGGACATGTGATGCCAAGTAAGGGGACACAATGCCAAAAACCCAACAAATTTTATTATAAATCTTTGGAAAACGAAAATGTTTGAGATTTTATGAGGAATTCACTTACATAATTTTCAGTTGCACTTCCTATTTTTAATGCATAATTTTATCATATGGCATGATTACAGAAATGTTACAATTACCTCATTTTTTATGAGTTATGCATGAATGCAATTATAAATAAAAAAGCTCATAAAGGTTTTATGATATGTTATACGAATATAGATGAGCTTACAAGATTATATGAAATGTTATATATGCATTCATGAATAATAAATGTTTAATCCCGAGGCACTGTAGCAACGATTGGCCGAATCGCAAGGGTAGCATGGCAAACACATCAAATGACGGTTATGAGAAGTTGTGTGCTACCGGCCAGGTGGCCTCCACCTAGGGGAATTCTCAACTTGGTAGCTCTCCCCTGTGACGACAGGATGAGCCAAAGGAGTCCTTCGGGACAAGCCAAATGTGCACCGGACATGGTAAACTCACGGCGATGGGTTAAAGGGTAAAACAACCAAGAAAAAGAAAAAGGAAGTGCTGATTACTTATTTTGCAAACAATTATGTTTTATTCCGCATAAATTATTGTTATACATGACAGAGATTATGACATAAAAATTTGCATAGCAGGTTTTATAACATTTGGTGTTGTGGCTACTTACTGAGTTGTCGAACTCACCCCTTTTCCCTATATATCTTTTTCAGATTGCCCTATAAATTGTAGTACTAAGGACAATGGTACCGGTGGGATACTTGGATTTATTGCTTTGAGGACTAGCAGAAGTAGTAGCAATGGAAGTTTTTTGGACTCTATTTTATGGTTTTAGACCGCTTGGGACGAACATAGATTGTGTAACTGTATTTTTTATGAGATTATTCTGTACTAGCACATTTTGTATTTTGGATAATAGTACTCTAGTAATGTTATGTTTATGGTAATCTTATGAGAATAGTTTATCTTATTAAGAATATGTTACAATTTCTTTCAGTCACTCTAACTCTAGAACTTGGGACGTTTCATGGTGCGTCCTCCCCTCTTGTTTTGGATTTATTGTTAGGGAGTCTACCCCTTTTTCGTTTATAGGATATCTCACTTCTTCTTTTATTCGGATCAAAAGTGAGAAATATCATTTCTTGTAATTCTTTCCTTATTTGCTTTTAAAAAAAAAAAAAAAAAAAAAGTTCACTAAGGCATTAACAAATATCTAACAAATCTCTCTCTCTCTCTCCCAATATCCCTATATATTTCAACTTTGACCATCTTTCTACCCAACTGTTTGAAATGTTCACTTGAATTTGAAACCTCGAATTCCTTAGAGAAGATGTGCAAGAGAAAGTGTGGGGGTAAATAATAATTATTTTATGAGAGAAAAGTGAAAATAATTATTTGATAATGTAAACAAATGAAGTTTACTTTTTAAAGAAAGGTTAAAGAATGCTTTGCCAAAAACTGGAAATCCACTGTTGCTCGATTTTTTTTAAATGTTCATACAAGAAAAGAAAAAAATAATTCGAAATAGAGATTTCATTTTATAAAACGAAATGTTCAATCGATTAAATTACCATTTAAAAATTGACTGTTGCTCGATTGATCACGCAACAAGCGACAAGGACAGAAGTAATAGCTAGCTAGTGTTTGGTCTAGCTAGGAGGCAACTTTTGATGTTATTGTCTTCAAAGAACAAAAAAATGCCAACGTTGCCATTGTTGACTTCAGACTATAAATAGGGAGATTCAAGATAAAGACAAGTCAACAACAACAACCACCGTCACATTTCAAATTATTATTACTCAATGTTGACTCAGGTGTAACCTTGGCAGGTTTCGGGATATGCTAAAAGGTTGCATGCCCACATTGTACGGGCTTATGGATAGTCTTTGATTTTAGAGAACAATAATGTGAGTTTGTCCCGCACAGCTTAAGGATTGAGAAAATTCACATAAATAAATCTTATTTAAATTATCCTATATTAAAAAAAACATGAAATTTCTCTTCTTTTTTTTTTTGGCTCTTATATAAAAAGGCTTCTTATATATAATTATATTCATTCAATAAAAGTTAAACGTATCCCTTTTTTGTGTGGACATATAAAAAAAAAAGATTAAATGTAACTCATAGGGCTTTAGTTTATAGATGTAGGCATATTACCGAGCTACCTTAATCTTGTGTCTATTTCTCTCTTATTTTTTATTATTCCACATTTATATTTCTGCATTACAAATTCTATTATAGTATCAGGTTAACAACAATTATTAGATTTTGGTTTAAATTCCTTTGTTTTTATTTCTTTAAGTCTTTTATTTTTATTTCCTTGTAATTCTTTTATTTCACTGTAATTTTTTTTTTCTCTCTTTGTTTTGGATTATTTTACAATTACAAAACTTTAGTTTTATTTTCTGTCCATTTCCCTATAGTTTCTCTGTTTTGGATTGTTTTACAATCACAAAACTTTTATTTTGCAAGTTTATTTTCTGTAGATTTTTGTTGCATGAGCCGTACAACCCATCACAGTGATTCCAATTTTTTTGGTTAGAGCTGGAAAAATAATTTCAGATTTTGTCTATATCTTCGTTGCAACTTAATCTGGAAAAATAATTATGTGGTTCTCAGTTCTTACCGCTGATTCTATTTTGGGCATTTTCACAAACACCTTTTTGACTGCACTGCCTGTGCTTCCCTGTGTTGTGTTTCCACTTCATTCATGAACCGTTTCTCTCTTTCTCTTCCACACTTTCTAGTAAAGATTGCTTCTTTTATTTCTTTTTGTTTTTCTTTCCACTTCACGTATGAACCTCATTTTCTTTTTTTGCTCTTTCAGACATTTTTCTCATTTTCTCCCCATGGTCTCTCATCCCATCACATTCCATTAATTTCCCACTCACACCTTTTGTTCATTAATACGACCCATTGGCCTTTTCTTATGCTCCGCAGTACTTACACAGCCCCTCAATTTCCCTCTCTCATGGATGTACTATTTCGTGATGCATGCTCCATTTCTTTTCAATTTGTTTTCTTCCTTTTCTTATGGATCTCATTTGTCTGGCAGAAAAGAGTATCAGTAAACTGAATTTCTCATCTCTTGTACTAAGTATATGAGATGTCGATATTGACATCTTGAAATTTGTTTCTTAAAAAAAAAAAAAGAAAGGCGAAAGATGCCCACCAAAAAGAAGCTCAAGCTGCCCAACAAAAGAGGCTCAAATTGCCCACAAAAGAGGCTTAAGTTGCCCATTTTTCTTTCTTTATTGGCCCATTATTTGGCATTTTTGGTATTACCCATGCCAATTTTAACCCAAAGTGGGCCCATTCTGTCAATGATCTCGGCCCCATGTACTTTGGCTTTTGTGATATTGTTTAAAACCCAAGCCTGGCCTTTGTGATATTGTTTCAAACCCAGGCCTATTTCAGCCTATTGTTGGCTTTCATATTTGGTCATTGGCCAATTATTTGTAATTTGACATTTGTGATATTGCACATTTAGCTCATTGTTGGCTTTTGTGTAAAGCCCATAGTTGGCTCATTTTGGCAAAAATTGCGGATGTTCAAAAGCAGCCGATGCTTCCAATTCCGGCGTCATCGCCTCCAACCAGCCACCATCTTGGCCTTCGTCGTCGCTCAATAAGCAAACTCAAGATTTTACAAGTTCTCACTTTGAGTTTGAATGGGAATGTTAGAGAATAGCAATGTGGGCTTGTCCCACATTGCTCAAGTGTTGAAAAAGCCCACATAAATAAGCCTTACCTAAGTTGTCCCATATTAAAAAAGCATGAAGTCATTCTCCAATTTGACTCCTATATAAAGAGGCTTATTATGTACAATTATATTCACTCAATAAAAGCTAAATGTACCCTATAGGGCTTTAGTGTGTGGATGTAAGCATATTGCCGAACCACCTTACTTTTGTGTCTATTTCTATATTTGCTTATTTATTATTCCGCATTTATATTTCCGCATTACAAATTCTATTATTGATGACCATCTATTTGTCAAAGCTGATTTGCAAACGGTCGGTAAATCAGGGAGAAATCGTTAGAAAGCCCCCCATCCCAAAATATTAAGAGTATATTTAAGATTACGTTTGATGAAGAAAGTTTTTTTAAGTCAGAAAGAACTTTTAGACAAAAGTTTTATTTTTAAGTTTTTGCCAAAAGTGCATTTTAGTTATTTTTAGACTTTTTAGACCATTAAAACTGCTTTTAATTTTTTTTACTAAACGAGTATTTTTTTTTCAAATAAACTTTTTAAATGTTAAAAGCACTTTTAAATTCCTTAAACGCAATTCTAAACAAACCATAAAAATACTTTAATAATGCTCAAGTCATTATAGGCTCGCTCGGAGAGAGTGAAGCTAGATAAAATGGGTATGAGTATGACCAATGTTATGGCACAAATGGATTTTAGGGCTTCCGTTATTGGGTTGGGTGAGGGGAGGTATGGGCTTGGGCTTAGCGGATATGGGTAGGGTGGTGAATGGTGATGCTTGCTTGTGGACTTAGTTGGGAGGTAGCTAGCATTGGTATGGGCCAAGCTCCAACATCATGGCCCAATTGCAAGGCCTCCTAAGGCCGAAGTTGCCATGACTCTATCGTTGATTACACGATTATATCGAATTTTTAGTAATTAGTTGTTTAAATTATTAACAATTTAAGTAGTTATTATATAAAGGGTAATGCTATTCTAGTGTTCTTTTGGTGTCCTAATTATGATGTGCCTTTTAAAATCACCGTTGAATTTGAGATTATCATTATTGACTTTTAATCTATTGGAGAATTTAAAAGCCACATCACAATTAGAAGGACACCAAGAGAACACTAGAAGAACACCTAACATTTTCCTTATATAAAATCTCATGTGAAATCTGCTTGTTTAAATAAATTTTGGATTGTTTGGCCACCTATTCAGGCAGGTGAGTCTCAATTAGGGAAGCTAATTATTGTGGATCACAATATGCAAATCTGGCTCAAAAAGTAGCTCAAGTATGGGCAATTTTTTTATTTTTTATTTTTTAAAATAAACTTTTTATAAGATTGCAAATTATTTTTGTAGGATATGTCTCATAAAAAACATAACATTTAGAGGATATTTTAAAATTAATTAGAGGAGTACTATTGCCATCCAAACTTAGGGGTAGTTCTGCCCCACTTAATTAGGACAAGGGAAGGGGAAGAGAAATTCTTCATTAGGCGTAGTCCACAACCAATTGAGCACCCCTTAAGAACCCAAATATAAAAGTCTTAATTTTAGAGATTAAGACTAGATTATAATATTTTATATAGACAATGACATTTCCAAAGGAATTTTAAGGATTATGTGGATATTTATAGAGATGAATATTGATTGATCGAATTTAATTTATAAGCATCGACTTTATTAATAAGAAAAATTAAAATTAAAATTAAAACTGTACAAAGTTGCTGATTAGTTACCGCCGTCCATCTCCAAGTCTTTTCTTTCATTCTCTCGTTCAGTACTCGAGCTCTCGGGGGATCTCCCACCACCAACACTGCTCGAGATATAGTGGCTGGCGAAGAAATGGAAGTAAATAAGATTTAGAGTTGCCAGGGCAGCAATGACGTAGTAGTAGTAGTCAAGCCTATTCTTGTTGAGATCGCGACCCCCCAGCCATGGCGATTTGCCTCTTTTCCCTGTTGCACTATGGATGACATTGACAAGAAGAGAGCCTATGTAGCTTGCGACGGATAAGCTGAGGAAGAAGACTGCTCCAGCAATAGTTCTCATGCTCTCTGGCATTTGCGTGGTGAAAAACTCCATTACGGCGACTGCAGCAAAAGCTTCTGTCATACCTGAAAAGAAAAACTGTGGCACGAGAAACGCAAAACTTATCGGTGAAGTAAATAACCCCTGTTTTGTAGCTGAGTCACGGCGCTTCTTCTCAACAACCCCGGCAACCAACATGCACAGAATTGACATCAAAATGCCGATGCTTATTCTTTGCTGCATTGTCAATCGTTTATCCTTTCTTGTCATTTTCCGTGCCTGAGGGATGTAAATTTGCTCGTAGATGATTATCCATGTGGAGAGTGCAATCATGGATGTGAGATTCATCCACCCTGGAGGGATTGCGAAATGGGATCCAACGGATCTGTTCATCTGCATTAATTGAAGGACTCCAAAAGTGCTCTGCTGATCCATGGTTATAAAACATCCAATTCCCGATACCCATACAGGCGCAATTGCTACCAAGCATTTCAGCTGTTCCACTTGTTGCAAGCTACAGAGTCTCCAGCCATTGTTGGAAATGCCATGGCTGTCCAATTCACTTGGCTCTACAATTATAGCAGCCTTGTCGAGGAACCTGAACCTGTCAGTACGGGCAAGCTTTGTTGTGGGTGATGAGTCTAATCCTGTCACAGGAGGATCATAAAATGATCCAACAGTTCTTAACCGATGCTTCCGACAGGCAGCTATAATCACCTTGGCCATGTCAGAGAAGATGCTCCCTTGGGGATCTTTGTAAACATAAGTATGGCAGCCGAGCAAGAATATAGTTATGGAAATGCCAAGGCAGGCAGTGGGAACAGCAAAGCCTAAAACCCAGCTGACATTAGTCTGGATGTAGACGACAGCAGTGAGGGCGAAAATGAGAGCAATTGTAAAGGAGAAGTACCACCAATTGAAGAAGCTTTCCAATTGTGCTCTTCCCTTCTCTGTTTTGGTGTCAAATTGATCAGCTCCAAAGGCTATGTTGCAGGGCCTAATGCCGCCTGCACCCAATGATAGCAATCCAAGAGCCATGAAGAGGAAGGCTAGCTGCCAAGTTTGAGGATGTTGACAGTGGGATTCCCCATTAATGCAAGTGGGGGGTCTTAACTGATGTATAGCTGCAGTTAGGGTCATGGTCCCAATACCCTATAAAATGCAACCATTCACAATGTTCATACCCCAAATCTTGCTTATTTGTTGGATTTCCATAATTATAACTAGGTGTCTTAGAATCACATCAATGCATTTCACAATTATAAGTTCTTAATAGTTAAGCATATGATTTCTCACTACTTGTGCACGAGACAGACTCAGAAATTTTTACTAAGCATGAATGAAAAATATATTAAGATTGACAAATTCACGTTATTGTTAGATTAAGATTTGGTATGTTTAAGGTTTGTTATAATAAGGCAAAGCGCCAAGCCTTTTTTTTTTTTTTTGGCAAGGCTAAGCTTAATTATTTTGATCCAAATATATAGTAGAGAAAATTTTCAAAAGAGGGCCCCCTCGATCCCTCTGTTTCTGGTTGTGCAACTAGAATGAAGGTTGTGTGGTTGGTATCAAAGATCAGTTCATAGTGCATATCAAAAGGGATTAAAAAATAGAAATTTATATGCATGGGAAAGAAAGGAAATTAACATGCAGTTTTTCACATGTAATTGATCAATCTACGGTAAAATGTTGTTTGGCACTCGTGAAAATGCAGGGGAAAACATATAGACAAAGACAATAAACCCGATCCTATAAAAACAGAGGAGGTGTTTTTACCAGAAGAGACGCTATGGAGCCAAAGAGGAGGGTATGGAACCTGCCCAGATAAGCATCAGAAAGGAAAGCTCCAGCTAATGATGCAATGTTGGAGGAACCATTCCATATTGTGACCACATTAACCACAAATATACCACTCATGTTGTATTTTGTATTCAGGTACACTGTCATGTTGGATATCAAGCTCATTGATGCCAACTTCTCGAACGATTCATTACCTTAAAAATGAAAAACATAATCAAAACACACAGAATCCATACAGAAAAGATATATCAGAACATGATTGTGAATTAATGTAAGTTTTTCCCTTTACCAATGATGTATTTGATAGATTTCCATCCTCCTGGTTTTCTTGTAGAACCTGCTGGATCAGGAGGAGTTGTAGGTGGAGTGTCCTGCTCTAGTGAAGACTGATGCATCACATTTTCCATTAGTACTCTTTATTTATCTCACTTGCTTTGAGTATATTGCATTCTTGAATCATTTTTTGTTGTTGTTGTTGTGTATTTATAGAGTTCCTCGTGAGTTGACTCGAGCATAAATTACAGGATCTCGATCACAAAGCAGTTTACATCAAATGGCTGTGATTGGTTTGGATGAAATGTTGGAGTGGGCTTGCATGCATGCAAGGTGCACGTGGCAAATAGTTTAGCATGCATGATTAGATGGAGTCATTACTTGGTCTTGACCCACCATTTAGAGGTTAGTTAGGATCTTGTGAGATTTGCAGAAGCATGTACAAGAAGGATTCCAATTCAACTACGATCTTAGCAATTTGTTAAGAACTGGATCCTAATTTTACGTAGCATTTGTAGAACTAGAACTCTCTCTCTCTCTCTCCCTCTCCCTACTCCAAACCTTGATCCCTCTTTCATTTTTCTTCTCACTTTATTTTTCTCAATCCAAAAAGGGTGGAAAATAGAAAAATCTTTTCCAGTTTAATTACCTGCCCAACTGGAAATATGTAGAAGTTTTCTTTTATTTTTTATTTTTTTTATTTTATTTTAAGAAAAGCTAAGAACTTCGATAATAACTTTTATATGAATCTGACACAAATCAAGTCTTTTGTGCCCTTCAATAAAAGATAGAAAGGGTTAAGATGAATAGATTAGAACTCGATCACCCTATTCGATCTCTACATTAATAGACAATTTTTTTTCTTTTCCGTTCAAAGGCCACTGCCACCGTTCCTCCACCAAACTCGACCACCAATCAGCCGCCCATTTCTCGTCGAATGCTACTGCACCGGTAGTTTGGAGGATAGAAAAATTTATCTTCTGTCAATTTTCTTACAGATTTATTAAAATTGTAAAGTTCCTAATCTATCGATCGTTTCTCCATAGGAGCCAGCATCTGAATATGCCGAGCCAATAGTAAGCCCTTGCCACCTTGCGGCTCATCTAATTACCTCAACATTTGCATTTACTGTGGCCTTTTCTGAACTGTTCCTTTTATTATTATGCCTTTGTTGTGCGAAAGGTCGCGAATCTCTCACACACTCAAAACAAGCGAAACAACAGTGATAATAGTATTTAAAGAAAAATAAACAAAATAACAACAAGACAACAAGAACACAAGATTTATGTGGTTCGACAATTTGCCTACATCCACAGTGCAACGGTAGAGAGAGATTTTACTAATTCAAAAGGAGATAATACAAAAGAGTGTATAATCACTCACAAACCCAAATCCCCAAATACACCCAACACCTCACTCTCAAATAGAGCTTCTCAAGCTCATCTTCTCTGCTTGGCCGAATGAGAGCTTCTATATATATATATTGCAAATAGTCGGTCAAATACTTCACGGTTAAGGAACTTCCTCTTGATGAAAGCTGCTGCCACTTTTAATTACTGCACACTTTTTTTCTCTTCTTACGGCTGCCAACGATGGCTACATTAATTGTGAGAGTTTCTTTTGTTGACAAAGGAAAAACTAAGGAGTTAATGCAAAGAATAAGTGCAGCAACAAGTCTTAGGTCTATAGACTTCTTTGCTAAGCAATCTTCATACGGTGTACTTTGGAGATAAGGACCAACCACAATGAAATCTGGTGGCAGGATGGCAGCTCGCAGCTTTTGCAAAAATAGTTAGCAGCCCACAATTTTCTTCTTCAATAAATTTACAAAAAATCAATTTCTGAGTTTGACTAATATGAGCCAATTTTTCAACAATTCTCCACCTTGACGAATATTCTCTGCTTTACCGTTACACTTCCAATTTGCTTCAAATCTTCACAATATTGACTAAGCCCAAACAATGTTTGAACTTAGCTCCAGTAACCACTTTGGTTAACATATCTGCAGGATTATCTGCAGTTCCAATCTTCTGAAGAAGAATGTCTCCTTCTTCCATAATTTCACGAACAAAATGGAAACGGACATCGATGTGTTTTGTTCGAGCATGATGAACTTGGTTCTTTGCCAAATGAATAGCACTCTGACTATCACACAAAACTTTCACATGCTTCTGAAGAATGCCCAAGTCCTCAACTAAACCATGTAACCAAATTGCCTCCTTTATGGCATCAGCAACTGCAATATATTCAGCTTCAGTAGTCGACAAAGCAACTGTAGTTTGCAATGTTGACCTCCAGCTAACTGGTCCTCCTACTAGTGTAAAGACATAACTTGTCGTAGACCGTCTTTTATCCAAATCACCAGCATAGTCCGAATCCACATAACCAACTAAAATTTGATCAAGTCCACTGTCAACTCGTTCAAACTTCCAACCAACATCTACAGTACTCAGAATATACCGTAGAATCCACTTCGCTGCTTGCCAGTGCCCTTTTCCTGGATCATGCATATATCTGCTCACCATACTGATTGCTTGCGAAATATCAGGCCTCGTACATACCATAGCATACATCAAGCTACCCACCAAATTAGCATATGGAACATGAGCCATGTGATCACGTTCCTCATTTGTACTCGGAGACATAGCTACATTAAGCTTGAAGTGCGGCGCCAACGGAGTAGTTGTAGGCTTGGTATTATGATCCATACCAAAACGCTTCAACACCTTCTTCAAGTACTGTTTCTGAGTTAAGCAAACAATACCTCTTGCCCTCTCTCGAGTAATCTCCATTCCAAGAATCTTCTTGGCTTCTCCAAGGTCTTTCATTTCAAACTCATTTTTCAACTGAGTTTTTAACCTATCAATCTTCACAATACTTTTACATGCAATTAACATATCATCAACATATAAAAGTAAATAAATGAAAGTACCATCTTGTAGCTTGCGAAAATACACATAGTGATCAAATTGGCTTCTTGTGTACTTTTGCCTTATCATGAACTGATCAAATCGCTTATACCACTGTCTAGGAGATTGCTTCAAACCATACAACGATCTATTCAGTTTGCAAACCAAATTTTTCTTACCAGCAACTTTGAACCCATCTGGCTGAGTCATATAAATATCTTCTTCTAGGTCCCCATGCAAGAACGCAGTTTTCACATCTAGTTGCACTAGCTCTAGATCAAACTGAGCAACCAAAGCCAATAAAACACGTATGGAAGAGTGTTTAACAACTGGAGAAAATACCTCATTATAATCAATACCTTCCTTCTGAGCGTAACCCTTGGCTACCAATCTGGCTTTGAAATGAACGCCATCTTGTTCTGCAGGACCCTCATTCTTGGTATATAGCCACTTGCACCCAATTGCCTTCTTCCTTTTTGGTAGTTGAACCACCTCCCAAGTTTGATTCTTGTAAAGAGACTGCATCTCCTCACCCATAGCTTCCTTCCACCTAGCTTTTTCTAAGTTGCCAATTGCCTCTCTGTAGGTTAAAGGAATATCTTCTTCGGTAATTGGTAGTGCATAAGCTACTGTGTCAGTATACCGAGCAGGCTTCCGTATTTCTCGCCTTGGTCTACTGACTGCAATAGGGTCTGGTTGCTGTAGAGACCTTTGAGTTGGGGCCTTTTCTTCAACTTCATCTGTAATCTCCTCTTCAATTTCAACTGGGAAGTTTATCTGTTCAGGTTGCACAGATACTTTTGGAACCTCTAGCTCCACCTGCTGCATAGTCTTCCCTGTAGAATGATCAGATTCTTCAATTTTAGAATTCTCCACCTTGCATTTTCTGACCATCTCATCATCATTAAAAGTTACATCTCGACTGAGAATAACTTTCTTCAACTCGGGACACCAGAGTCTGTATCCCTTCACACCTGTGCTAAATCCCAAGAATACAGCTTTCTTGGCTCGTGGATCCAACTTGCTATCTTTGACATGGAAATATGCTGGACAACCAAAAACATGCAGTTTATTATAATCATTAGCCGGTTTACCTGACCATACCTCAGCAGGAGTTTTTCCATCAATTGCAGCAGCTGGCAACCTGTTTATAAGGTGACACGCATAATTCACAGCCTCAGCCCAAAAACTCTTGCCCAATCCGGCACTGGACAACATACATCGTACCTTCTCCAGAATAGTACGGTTCATGCGTTCTGCCACCCCATTCTGTTGCGGAGTCCTACTGACTGTGAAGTGTCTCACAATCCCTTCATCCTGGCATATTTTCAAAAAAGCATCCGATGTGTACTCACCGCCATTATCTGACCTGAGTCTTTTAATTTTTCTGCCAGTTTGAGTTTCGATCATTTTCTTCCATGTCAAGAAAATTCCCAAGACTTCATTTTTATGCTTCATGCTGTACACCCAAATTTTCCTGGAAAAATCATCAACAAAGGTAACAAAATAATGTTTACCTCCTAATGATGGAACCTTCGTAGGTCCCCAAACATCTGTGTGAACATAATCAAGAGTCCCTTTTGTGTTGTGAATCGCTGTGCCAAACTTGACTCGTGTCTGCTTGCCCAGAATGCAATGTTCACAAAATCCAAATTTGCCTGTCGTGGCACCATCCAACAGACCTTGCTTTGCTAGCCCTTGCAAAGCCTTCTCACCTGCATGACCCAATTTCATATGCCACAATTTATTATTATTAGGGATTACCTTTTTAGAGTTGTCAGATATTGTGGCGGCTGCTCCAACAATGGTAGTCCCTTGCAGATGATACAAATTATTTTTTCGAGTAGCTTTCATCACCACCAGTGCACCAGAAATCACTTTCATGATTCCATTCTCCATAGTGATTTTGTAGCCCTTCGATTCAAGAACACCCAAAGAAATCAGATTTTTCTTCATGTCCGGTACATACCGAACTTCTTTCAAAACTCTAGCTGATCCATCATGCAACTTCAAACGAATTTTTCCTATCCCTTTCGTCTTACAGGCGACGTCATTTCCCATAAGAACTACTCCACCATCAATCAAATCCAAACTAGAAAACAATTCCTTGTTTGGACAAATATGAAAGGTACAAGCTGAATCCATAATCCATCCCTCTGAATGGCAATCAGAAGATGTCCCAGCCAAAGCAACATCTGAATCTGAATCTTCAGTTTCCGTGCTCACCACATTAGCTTTATGCTCCTTGCCTTTAGTTTGCAACTTAGGACAATCCTTCTTCCAGTGGCCTTTCTGACGACAGAACGCACATTCATCCTTTGCAGGAAATTTCCTGTTTGATGAAGTGCCTCTTTTCCTTGAAGCAGAACGGTTCCTACCCGAGGGTTTCTTACTTTCAGATCTGCCTCTTACTGTCAACGCCCCTGACGTTCCACTGTGTGCTTGCTTATCCTTCCTCCGATACTCATCATTTGTTAGTGCATTAGATACATCATCAAATTTAAGCGTATCTTTACCATACATTAAAGTAGTAGCAAGATGTTCATATGTATCAGGAAGCGAATTAATTAACACTACAACTTTATCTTCATCATCAATTTTAACATCTAAATTTTGCAAATCAGCAAGTATTTTATTTAAATTATTCAAATGCTCTGGCATAGAAGTACCTTCAACATACCTGAAGCCGAAAAACTTTCTCTTCAAATAGAGCTTATTTTCAATGCCCTTGGTCATATACTTGTCCTCCAGCTTGTTCCACAACTCCTTTGCCATAGACTCCTTCATAACAAAATACTTCTGATCCTTTGCAAGACAGAGCCTGATTGTTCCACAAGCTTGACGATTAAGCTTTTTCTAATCTGCCTCTGACATCTCCTTTGGCTTGTCCTCCAGAGTCACATCGAGTTCTTGTTGCGCCAAGACATCCATAACTTCACATTGCCACATGCTGAAGTTATTCCGTCCATCAAATTTTTCAACATCGAATTTTGCATTTGAGACAACTGATCTCACAACAGGTGTAGGTCCACCAGATTTTGGATTTTCACCAGTTTTCGAAGTTGACTCCGTCATCGTGGTATTCCGAATTTTTCAGCAAACACTAAATCACCCAAACAATTGCCTAGGTCGAAACCCAGAGCTCTGATACCAATTTGTTGTGCGAAAGGTCGCGAATCTCTCACACACTCAAAACAAGCGGAACAACAGTGATAATAGTGTTTAAAGAAAAATAAACAAAATAACAACAAGACAACAAGAACACAAGATTTACGTGGTTCGACAATTTACCTACATCCACAGTGCAACGATAGAGAGAGATTTCACTAATTCAAAAGGAGATAATACAAAAGAGTGTATAATCACTCACAAACCCAAATCCCCAAATACACCCAACACCTCACTCTCAAATAGAGCTTCTCAAGCTCATCATCTCTGCTTGGCCGAATGAGAGCTTCTATATATATATATTGCAAATAGTCGGTCAAATACTTCACGGGTAAGGAACTTCCTCTTGATGAAAGCTGCTGCCACTTTTAATTACTGCACACTTTTTTTCTCTTCTTACGGCTGCCAACGATGGCTACATTAATTGTGAGAGTTTCTTTTGTTGACAAAGGAAAAACTAAGGAGTTAATGCAAAGAATAAGTGTAGCAACAAGTCTTAGGTCTATAGACTTCTAAGCAATCTTCATACGGTGTACTTTGGAGATAAGGACCAACCACAATGAAATCTGGTGGCAGGATGGCAGCTCGCAGCTTTTGCAGAAATAGTTAGCAGCCCACAATTTCCTTCTTCAATAAATTTACAAAAAATAAATTTCTGAGTTTGACTAATATGAGCCAATTTTTCAACAATTAACCACCTGTTGAATGTAGCTTGTTTAGGGATTAAGATCATGCTCGCATGCTAAATATCCCTGATTAAATTGGCATTTTAATTGCGAATTTAATGCATTTGATGGAAGGGTTTAGGGTTCATTAAAATATCATTAAAAATAAATTTAAATGGCAAGAACCAGCCTTTTTTTGAAGAGCTTTTCTCTCTCTCTCCGTAGAAGATTTTCTAAGTCCCTTGTGACTTTTCTTTTCCATTTCCCGAAGCTTCTCCACCACCTCTCGTCCCTCCCCTTCGCGATTACTGATACCCACTTTCATCTTTTTTCTGTTCTGTTGTTTCCTTCCTTCTTTTCCTTTTCCATCCCTGGTAGATACTAGCTTTCGAATATGGGCACAGATGACTCCTTGATGGACCAGGAGGCACTTCAAGCCCTGATCAAAGAAACAGAGGCGTTGGGGTGGGAAGAACCGGCCAAATTAGTTGCTCTTGACACCACTGCAGTCCCACAGCAAGGATTTGCTTTTATAGGTAAGCTTCTTGGCAAACCTCAAAATTTCAATCAAGTAAGAGCTACTTTGTTTGCTGCCTGGAATTTTGCTGCTCCTATGTCTATTGAGGTTTTGGATCAAAACAAGTATCTTTTTATCGTTTCACATGAGAATCACTACAAGAATATTGTTAACCAAGGCCCATGGAATGTCCGAAATTCTTTACTTCTCCTGCAACCGTGGTCCCCTGCTTTGTCCATTGAGGAGGTTAAATTGCACTTTTGTGCTTTTTGGATACAAGTTCATGGCCTCCCACTTCAATATATGACCACTTTGAATGCCATACGTATTGGAAAGAGAATTGGGACGATTTTGGAGCTTGATAATGATAATTCTTCGGGGCTTATTTGTAGGCAATTTATCATGTTCAAAATTGAGATTAACACCTCTCTACCACTTGCTTCGGGTTTCAATATGGTCTGTGAGGAAGGGGATACACGTTGGATTTCTTTTCTTTATGAGAGGTTAGATGATTATTGCATTTCTTGTGGGTTGATTGGTCACAAAAGTGGTTTTTGCCCTTCTTCGGCAGCTTCGGTTCCTCCTGAAAAATATAAACGGTCGTTGAGAGCTCCCCCATATGGTACCTCCTGTTTGATCTCAAAGTTGTCTTCTGAAGATTCTGATTCAGGTATCTCCTCGGCGGCATCTGTTGGCAATTCTCCTAGTAGTGTTGTTCCTTCACAGTTGCTAGAGCCTCATGGCAGCATGCATGGTCAGCTGGTTCCTCAACGTAACCAGATGGATTTGGCTCTCTCCTCGTCAAAAATGTTTAGCAGCCAACACGTGGAGGTCCCCTGCCCTCTAGTTCATTCTCAACTGGGACCTTTCAACAATAATTGGACTTTTCCTGATGCAACCAACCACCTCATGTCTGCAGGTACATCACATTTTCAAATGTTTCCCAACACGTTTCTCTCCCAATATCCCCTCATAAATGTTCCTTCTAGTAGCCCTCATTGTCCTTTAGCAAAATATCACCCTCAATCCACTCACATCTATTCTGTTCATACACCACCTGATAACGCAACAAAACAAGCCACGGCACCATATACACCGCACCATATTCGCCCCCACTTCATGGTTCTGAAACCTTCCAATCCCACTCCTCCTTATTAGCCCATCTTTCAAAGCCCAATTTATTCAACAATTTTCTCAACACATGGGCCCAAAACCGAAATAACCCAAGCCTTCTAAAACCTCCTCCATCTTTCAACCTTACACCAATTACTACCCAAGCCCAATCATATACAGCCTTCCCCTCTTCTCATGCTGAAACACTTCTGGTCACGTCCCCCTCAATATTACCGGCTCACTCCTCTTTCCCGTTGTTACCAGCTTACCATCACTCATCACCACCTACACTACCATTTATGCCAACCACTGACTCACGAGCCATCCAACCATACACAGCCATATCCACTTCAATATTAACCTCTCCTCCCTCTTCCTCGATAACTCCTCATAAACTTTCTGGCCGTTCCCACTCACGGTTTAAACCTTACCACCCTGTCCGTCCATCGAAACCCAAAGACTATCCTTTTCAGCAGCACTCTCCACTATCCACTCAAATCCCTTTTCTCTCAGACCCTATATCTTCCCCAAAACAGTCACCTTCACGAGCAAGGCCAACTCCTCATGCTGCCCACATTTCAGTGGATTCCATTTCGCCACATACCACTCCAACGTCTTCCGTCCCATACACTATCCCTGCTATCATCTCCAAATGTAAAGGAAAATCCAAGATGGTTTTTGATGATGAAGATGTTCCTTTAGCTCTTTTGAAAAAACAAAAGTGTGGTTCCACCGATGTTCCTTTATCTTCAAGTTTTTCTGACATGGAAGTGGCAGCTCTTTCTCTAACCAATCTTCAACATGCAATCCCACCAAGAGGCCCGGTATCTGACTTTTTGAATACTCCGTTGAGGGGTACGCCGATGAGACCAAGTGAAATGAAAACAAGATTTCCAGCTGCTGCTCTGTCTTTTTCAGGTCATCCGAATCTTCAGCAGCAGATTTTGCAGCCTAAAGCTAGCCTACATATAGGTGATAACAGCCCTTCACCGATGGCAGTGCAGTTGGCTGCTCCAGTTTCAGATTGTGCGTCTGACAAGGCAACATCTGTGGCTACAACACAGCTGTCTTCCCTGCGGCGTTTTGTTCGTGCAACCAGGTCAAGGCATTATACTTCAACTCCTGTTGTTGCAGGGGCTACTGCAGGGGCTGTTGCAGGGGCTGCTTCAAGGGCTCATTATTATTATTCACCTACTACTGCAGGGGCGGTGGCAGGGGCTGTTGCAGAGGCTGCTGAGCATGTTGGTAATCCGGAGGAGAGCCCTGTGAGGCCTCCTCCAACTGTATGAAAATATTAGCTTGGAATTGCAGAGGGTTATCCCGTGCCTCTGCAATTCGCAGTTTAAGGGGTAAGATCCGATCCCATTCTCCTGATGTACTCTTTTTGTCTGAAACTAAATTGCAACCTTTACAATCGTCTGTAATATTAAATAGCCTAGGGTTTTTCCTGATGTTGCATGCTCCTCCAACTGGTACTAAAGGAGGACTTTTGTTAGCATGGCGACATGGGGTGAATTTTGTTAGTTGTTCGTCCTCTCCTAATATTTTATCTGTTTGGTGTTATTCTGATCCTCATGACAATCCCTGGTTACTTTCTTGTGTTTATGGTCCTCTTGTTCATAAAAATAAATCTATGTTTTGGGACTCTCTTTTGGAGGTAGGGAAAAATTATCATGGGCCTTGGCTATGTATTGGTGACTTTAATATGATTCTGTCTCAATCGGAAAAACAGGGAGGTAGACCTTATGCTAGCTCGTCAACCGATGCTTTTCATGGTTTTTTGAACTCATGTGGTATGATAGATCTTGGATTTGCTGGCAATCCCTTCACTTGGTCTAATAAAAGGAGGGATCTTCATCTCATTAAGGAACGTCTTGATAGAGGGATAGCTACCTCTCATTGGGTACGTCTTTTTCCACACTACTCAGTCCAACATTTGCCAGCTTATTCTTCGGATCACAATCCTATTATTTTGAATACGGCCCCAACAGATCTCATGCTTCAACGCCCCTTTCGATTTGAAGAATTTTGGACGTTTGATCCTTCCTGTGGATCTACTATTTCATCTGCTTGGTGTTCTAATCAAAGGGGATCCCCTCCTTTTATTTTATCAAAAAAGCTCAAATCTACAAAATTGGCTCTTAAGGCATGGAACTCTTCTCATTTTGGGAATATCCAAAGGCGTATTGTCCACACTCTTAGACATCTTGACCAGGTTCAGCAATCTCCATCTTCTTCCTACAATTTTGATCAAGAACTTCAGCTTCAGAATACCTTAGACAATCTCCTTCTTCAAGAAGAATCTCTCTGGCGAAATAAATCTAGGGAAACCTGGCTCACTTGCAAAGATTTGAACACGAAATTTTTTCATACCTCGACTATTATAAAACGGAGGAGAAATGCAATTGATCTAATGCGCCTCCCTTCTGGAGTTTGGTCTTTAGAGAGACAAGAAATTGGTAATTGCTTTGTATCTCATTTTAAAACTGTCTTCAATTCTTCTAGGCCTGTGATAGATGAAGATCTTCTATCTCTTTTTGACAACTGTATCTCTCTGGAGGAAAATGCTTCTATTTGTGAAATTCCTACGGAGCAAGAAATCTTCTTGGCCTTGTCTAATATGGGTTCAACCAAAGCTCCAGGTCCGGATGGCTTCACTGCTCTTTTTTACAAAAAATATTGGAATATTGTCAAAAATGAGGTCCTCTCCTGCATATGGGATTTTTTTGGGAAAAACAACCTTCTGAAAGAGCACAATCACACTTTCATTGCCCTTGTCCCAAAAACTTTAGGGGCATCTTCAGTTCATCAATTCCGGCCCATTAGTCTATGCAATATCATCTACAAAATCATTACCAAAATCTTGGCGAACAGGTTCAAAGGATTACTTCATCATTTCATCTCACCGTTTCAATCTGCATTTGTCCCCTCAAGAAATATCCAAGATAACTCAATTCTGGTCCATGAGCTGTTTAATTCTATAAACTCGAAAAGGAGACAGGGAGGACTTATGTCTGTAAAAATTGATATGGAGAAAGCTTTCGACCGTATGGAATGGAGTTTTCTTTTGGCAATATTATCCAAACTGGGATTTGCACCAACATGGGTTAATTGGATCCGTATCTGCATTACTTCGCCATCATTTTCTATCCTTATCAATGGCAGTCCTTTTGGTCATTTTTGCCCTGAACGTGGTCTACGGCAAGGAGATCCTTTATCTCCCTTTCTCTTTATCTTGGGAATTGAGGTCATCTCTCGCCTTTTATTTCGTGCAGAATCCCAAGGTCTCCTGAAAGGCATCAAGATAGCCAGTAATTGCTCTCCTATTTCTCACCTTCTTTTTGCTGACGATCTCATTCTATTTGCAAAAGCTACATCTTCGGAGGCTACCGCTCTCAAATCGATTCTGGATTGTTATTGTTCTTGGTCAGGTCAGGCTATTAATGTTTTGAAATCCTCTATTCATTTCAGTAAAAACACAGCTCCAGCTGCTATAGCCAGTATTAGTAGTATTATTCCTTACAAGCGGATTTTGAATTCCTCAAAATATCTGGGACTACCTCTCTTTATTGGTAAGTCGAAACTGGGTCCTTTTACAGATATTTTGGAAAAAGTCTCTGGGAAAATTGATGGATGGCGTGCAAAAACTCTCTCCCAAGCAGGCCGCACTGTGCTCATCAGATCAATAGCTGCTTCGATTCCCTCCTATGCTATGAGCTCTTTTTTGATGCCCAAGTCTTTTAGCTCTTCATTGGACAGAATGTTTAAAAACTTTTGGTGGGGTTTTCCAAAGGATAAAGCTCGAAATCTCTCTTTGAAGTCTTGGAGCTCTATCTGTCTTCCAAAGAATGAAGGGGGTCTCGGTTTTCGTCGAATGCATGTTTTTAATTTATCCCTTGTTACCAAGCTTGGTTGGAAGATGATTACTCAAACTGATTGTCTCTGGGTCAAACAACTTCAAAATAAATATATCAAGTATGGGGACTTCTTATCCTCTCCATCCTCTTCTTCTGCTTCATGGTTGTGGAAGGGCATCCAAAAGATCAAACCATTTATTTCATCGGGAGCCTGCCTGAGGATATCCAGAAATTCAACTGCTCCAATTTGGTCTTCAAACTGGATTCCCTCTATTCCATCTTTTAAGCTTGGGCCAAAATTTCCCCTCAATAGACACATACCAGCTCTTCTGGTCAGGGATTTGATTGATCCTGCTCTTGTTACCTGGAAAGCTCAAGCTGTTAACAATCTATTCGACTCTAGTTCAGCTAAAGAGATTCTCAAAATCCGCATCTCTGAGGATACAGGAATAGATTATATCTGGGTTCCCTCTACATCTGGAAAATTCTCGGTTTCTTCCGCCTACCATTTTATCTCTGTGGTATCCTCCAATCACACAATTCCCTCAACTTCCCCAAAATTTTGGAAGTCTATCTGGAAATTAAATCTTAATGATCGTCTCAGATTATTTGTTTGGAAGATAGCTTGGGATATTCTTCCGACTAAGGAGCGCCTTAATGTGATACATATTCCCTCTGCAGACTATTCTTGTCCCCTCTGTCAGATGGAATCTGATTCCCTACGACATCTTTTCTTCGAATGTCATTTTGCGCGGGTTGTTTGGCGTCATTCTTTCTGGCCTCTGGATTCAACAGCCTCTCATTTTTCTACAATGGCAGAGTGGATCAACCTCATCATCTCTCCGGGAAGCTCTTTTGGAATCCCTATAGTGGATCAGCACAAGTTTCAAATTTTTGCAGTAGTGGCTTGTGATATTTTATGGTTTTATAGAAACAAAGCTTTCCATGATGGGACTTCTTTTAATGCTACTACTGTGTCAAAGCATATTAACAAAATTTCTCTGGAGCATTATCTCGCATGGCACACCTCTTCCTCAACACAGGAAGAAGTTTGGAAACCATCCCCATCAAACTGGGTAAAAATCAACTTTGATACAGCCATTCGGGATTCTTTCTCCGCTCAAGTTGCGGTCTGCCGAAATGAACAGGGACATATTCTTCACGCCATATCTCAAATTGGCACCTCTTGCACGCCAAATGAAGGCGAAGCTAAGGCTGCTCAACTGGCTATCACACTGGCGATATCTCTAAAACAGAATCACTTTATCATAGAAGGCGATTCAGAAGTGGTGATTCTTTCTCTCCAAAATCCAAATTTCGTTCGAGATTGGAGGATCTCATCAATTATTCTAGACTCTCTAGAATCTATCCCTTCTACCTCCTGCTGGGAGGTCAGTAAGGTTTCTCGAAGTGCAAACTTCTGTACCCACTCAGTGGCACGTTGGGCCGCAGCCGGATCTCACTCTGGCAGCATTCCCATGTCCTCTTTTCCTTCTTTAGTTAATGTTACTCCTTCTGCAGATCCTCCTTTATTTTCTTCCCTTTTGTAGTTCGCAAATGTAGTTCCTTTGTTGTATGTGTTTTCAAAACGTACTTATAAAAAAAAAATAATAATAAATTTAAATACAACATCAAATGCGGCTGACACTTTTAATTACATGTCCACATCTCACCAACCTCTTTTTTTTTACAACTATTTTTTTTATTTATTTTTTATTTACGCCTCTCTAATGGAAGGGTGGTTAAAAAAAATAAAAATAAAATTAAAATGGAAGGGTGGAGTTCAAACGTATTGACAGCCCATCATGCATGTGTTGCTGTGCACTGACGAAGGTACATAGGTAAAGTGCATGCGTTTGTTTTCTTGTGCGTACCACGAAGGTATTGAACACAAACAACCTTTCATTATGATAAGGGACAAAAACACACCAAAACTGACCTTTAACTAATTGGTGTAATACCTCATAGGGTTTCAACTTTTTCTTTGTTTTTGGAATTTAATTTCTGTTACATAAAGTTTCAATTATTTTAATAAAGTCCAAATTAATTTGTTTATTTGTTGATTGTTAGTTAATTTAATTAAAATAATACTTAGACCAATTAAATTTGGCCACTTATCATGTAATTTATTTTTATTTTTTATTTTTTTTTTAAAATAATTCTTCAAAAGAAAAAGAAAAAAAAACTAGGGGTTTGAGAAAGGGGTAGTTTCAACCACTCCAAGTGGGTCTTGGTGGTGGCCTGGCCACTTCAAATTTTTTTTTTTGAAAAAATATTTATTTTTAACTTTTTTAAAAAATTAAAATAAAAAATAAATTATGACACGTTGTGAGATTTAATTGGGTCACGTGTCATTTTTGTTAAATAACTAACGTCTAACGCTCAATACATTGAAGAACCAATTTGATTTTTATCAAAACTATATTTTATGTAATAAAACAAACCATAAAAAAAAATAAAGAAGTAAAATTCTAAAAAGTATTAAGTATTTAACTCTATCTAAAATTTACCCTATATAAATTTATTCATTAACTAATTATGAGTTAAAATTGTAATTAATTAGTTAAAATTGTAATTTACAATATTTTTCTACATATATTATATATATTTGAGAGTGAATTATACAGTATTTCTTAGCTGGACAAGAATCTGATACTCTTGTCTGATAATTAGGATAGGCATTAATCAGTATCTCTTGTTTCAGTATTTCAGAGATTTTTTCCCCAAAAAAATGTATAACAATTCTAAACCCTAAACCCTCCCCCTCAATCCCCACCGTCCGATCCATCTACAAATACACCCCACCACTGCTATAATAGCGTCACCCCTTGCCTTCGTGTCCACAACTCTCCTTGAACCGATCTTCAGTGTATCTTAAAGCAAAGTCTGTAAACCATATCCATATCTCTCTTGTCTTTCCTTGGGCTTTCTGTCTCTTAGGCTAAATTCATAGAGGAAGGGCTTCGACGGTCAGGTTTGTTCGATTTTCCCTTTGGTTTTGTGGAGTTGATCGTTCCTCTTTTGTCTTAAGCCCTTCTTCCATCGGTCATTTTGTCTCTCTTCCCGCGTTTAATCAGAGACTCAGCCTCTAACTCTGTCAAAATGTACAATCATATTAACGTTTTACCCACTATACCTGGTAATGATCCCCATTTTGCATTTCCACTGCCACCACCAAAGCTTAACTCACCGCTAGAGGAAAACCTTCACGAACCAAATCCTCAGGTACGTTTTTCTATTCTTTTCTCAAGTTATTGTTTTTTTTTTTTTATGAAATGAAATGATTTTTTTTTTATTATGACGTACTATTTTATTTTACATTTGTATAGAGTTTTATGGGCTTACTATCATATATTCAAAGCTTGGATCGAAGTAGTCAAAGACAATTAGATATATGGGAATTCGACCAGCATCAAAATTTGCTTGGATTTGGACGTGGAATGAGGCAAATGATGTGCTCCATCGCACTTCATCTTCGAGAGTTGCATAAGTCCTTTAAGTTTTCTTCGGATCTTTTAAATAAAGTTTTTGTACAACTTCCATATTTTAGGGATAGTTTTCCTTATGAACCAATATGTACTGTACAATTTAACGATCCAGTCGCCGATCTTACTGCAGGTATTGTTGATGATACCAATCAATTCCATCTAATGGTGTCATTGCTTCTTAGGTCCACACCCGAACTAATTAATTTGAGCCAGCCTCTCCCCATTAATTTTCAATTATTCTTTTCAGGAATTTTTTCATTAAACTTAGACTCGGGCAATTTTGAGAAAGTTAAAGAATTTAGTTATTATTTGTTGTTTCACCCCATAACCCACAGTTTCAGAGATAGAATAGATTTCATACACACAATTGTATCATATAGAGACATGGACCCAATTATGTTTGATGGGAACTACCCGTTGCAAAACCCACTGTATGGGCTAGGAAACTGGACAAACAATTATCCTTCCTATCATTTTCTACATGACATGATGAATCATGCCATTGCAGCTAGTACAAGGAGGGGGCAAGCTAACTGCATTCCTAGGTTTATAAGAGCATACACAGCAGCCTCTTCAAATTTTACTCTTCAAAATAACCAAAAACACATTTTTGGTTATTTTAACAACCCACCTTTTTAGAGCACACTTTTCAGCCTCTCTACTTTAACAATTTACTTTCACTATTTCGTTAAAATATTATTTTTCAAAGATTTATTTATTATTTCTCTAACTTTTGAGTGTTAAAGTTACTGAAATGCCCATGTTATAATAAAATATAAAATATAATAAACCTAAACAAAACGTTGTCGTTTTGTTGCAACCTAAAAAAAAAATACCCTTCTTCCCCCTTCTTACCCCTCCTTCCCCCTTGTTCTTTGACGAGTTCCGGCGATTTAACCAGTCGCTCTCCAAGTCCAAAAAGAAAGCCAGAGTGCAGGCCGACCATGGAGACGCGGAACTTAGTGGCGGATTTCAACAACGAGACAGGGAATAACTGCGATTGCTGCTTGGAATTGGGTTCGGAGGGGTTAAAAACGAGCGAGGAAGGCTCAATCAGTACGAGCCTTCCCTTGAAGAACAGGTCATCGGAAGGAGACAAAGACATATTCGGATCCGCACGGTCGTTGCTGGAACCAGAGGAAAGCGTGAAGTTGAACTCTCTCTCCTCCTCGTCTTCCTCTTCATCATCTTCCTCTTCTTCATCGCTTTCGTTCTCGCAGTTGGCTCCCTCTTGTTCTCTGTTCTGGGTTTCGTTATCTCCACCTTCCGCATCGTCCTCTTCGTCAGGAACAGCGAACTCCAAGTCAAAGAACGGCCCGTTGTCGTCGTCATCTTCGTCAGTCTCCGCCGCATTATGAGCCACCACGGCGACGATTGTGGTGGTACCGACAGTTCACGTAGAGTCTTCGCCACCTCCACCTCCGCTGTTAATACCGCCGCTCCCCCTCCAGTACTAGAGCAAGCTGAAAGCTCCAGCCACCAGAAATAATGCCCTGCGGAAAGAGAAAGGATAGAGAAAGGAAAAAGAAAAAAGAAAGAGAGAGAAAATATTGTTGTTTAATAAATGAAGAGGGAATAGTAAATGTTAACTTTGAAGAAATACTGTTCATCTTGTTAAGTTTTTTGTTAAAATGGAGAGGCTGAAAAGTGGGGTTTTTGGGTCTTTTTGTTAAATTGGCTCTTCAAACTAACAAAAAATTGGGTTTAAAGAGCCTGCAGTGGGTGCTCTAAGGAGTGCATATTACCATCTTTGGGAGGAGTATAGAATGGTATCTATTTTAAATTTTGTGAGCGACTTTTTTTTCTATCTTTCTAATCAGAATACTATTTCTTTTATATTAATATGCTTATTTATTTGTTTACTTAATGACAACAGACTAGTCTGGAAGTGGATAAAATGCTATTTGGGAAGTTCCTTGGGATATGTGCTATATTTCTAGATTGGATTTTAAGAAATTTTAACGAAAATCCCATGAAGTTCCGTGAAAAGTTGTTGGTACATCTAGAAGGAATCAATCCAATAACATGGTTAGTTTAAACAATTTATTTTTGTCTTTGCTATTTATGTTTTTTTTATTTACTTGTCATACTGAATTAAGAAAATTCTGATTTGTGATTAGAATGTATAGAATTGATTGAGATGAGCATCATGTCTATTTCTTTTATTCTCAGATGGTCATGTCTATTTCATTTATTCTCATTTATTCTTAGATGGACGGGTGTTTCAAGAAGTTATGGAGCCAAAACGAAGAAGATGAACTTGTTTAATTGAGGATAGAAATTGGGTCTAATATTTGGATATATTTTTAGTTTCATGTTTTGTAATGAATATTTTAATTAGTTATATACATGTTTGTATATTTGTTGGTTGGGTGTAAATTTTTGAGATGGAAAATGCTTCAAAAGACGAGTTTCATATAAGGAAGAAGGTATATATATATGTATATACATATTTGTTGGTTTGTTGGGTGTAAGTTTTCGAGTTGGTAAATGCTTTGAAGGATAAGTTTCGTGTATATATATATATATATATATATATACATATTTGTTGGTTTGTTGGGTGTAAGTTTTCGAGATGGTAAATGCTTTGAAGGATAAGTTTTGTAAGAGGAAGAACGTTACACATACTTCTCATGATGGGAGCTATGTTAGAAGGGAGGTGTGACTTAATTTTCCGAACACCAAAAATTAAAGTATTTCCTCTTTTTCTCCACTCTAAAGCATGTCAGTGTCTTAGAGTAGAGAAACTTAATTATTTGCTAGCAGATATATATTGTCCCATAATCCCACAAGAAATCTGGAAGTTCATTATGACGCATGAGCCATTCATTTCTTCTTAATCCTATTTTCGTGAAGCGTGAAACGGATTGCAATGGAACAAAACGTTAAAGCATGAACGAATGCCTTGAGAGTAGCCTGCAGGGGCACCATTTTACACTACATCTGCCAATTTTGTCCTGGTAAATTAATAATGAAAATTGTAGTAGTAGGAAAAGATGTCATTAATTTCCTGTTATATTTTATCCGTATGGTTCTAAATTTTTATTATTAAGAGATGGGTATCAAATTAATTAGTCGAACATATTTCAACGAACGCAGTTCATCTGAATCAATCTGATCAATTCATGAGGTTATGTATCTCGTTTGTAAAACACGACTCTTCTCTACTATAGTGAGACAAAACAACGAGCTGTAGCCAAAAAAAAAAAATAACGCATAGGTTAGGGTTTTAGAGTAGCTTGGCTACTTACTATCGCAAATATAAGGCCGTAGACTGGGTTAGCTCGGATTGGAATCCTTAGCAATGTTGTGAAAATTGCCCATGAAATTTTTTTGAAATCTTGATCATCTATTTTTATTCAACTGTTACCAATTTGTTACGTGTCTAAGTTAATATAAAATAGTTAAATATTATTTAAATTTTAAAAATAAATATAAAATAATGAAATAAATTTTTTAAAAAACATGGGGTGGTTCCCCTATGCCACCCCAGCTCAGCCTAATGCCACCCCCAAAGGCCGGTTAATGGCAAGTTCGGCAGCACACCTTGTCCGAGTATGAGGTAGTAGAGACCCGGGCGTGGGTCGCCGTGACCCATGCGACTTTTGCGCCGTTGCACTTGAGGGTTTTGGAGCCGTCAAAGTTGCAGCTGACAACTCTGCCATCGACTTCAATTACACAAGAATAGAATAGGCAAAGGTATTTTTGTCCATCAAGAGCAGGAGCAACAGATCACATTAACATCGGCGAAAAAAAAAAAAAGGAAAAGGAAAAGAACAATATAGTAGTAGAGTTCAATTTGGTCCCCTTTGGTCACTCGGGCTTACAAGTTACAATCCCATGGATTTGGATTTGGATTTGGATTTCGTGACACCAAGAAAACTCTCATTTGGGATGGATTTCGGCAAAAGAAAACAAGCTCAAGAAAAGATTACTACTGACCTCGTCAAGTCTAGCCCAGCATCTCTACAAACAAAACACCCAACCAATCAGTCATAACACTCCTAGCAGCCTAAGAGTAATTTGGCTAACACGGTAGAAAAATCATCAATTTACCAAATAAATCAAAACACTCAACACATACATTCACCAAACATCCGAAATGAACACATCCATTCGATGATTCTCAGAAAATCAATACCCAACACACTAAGAAACAGAGTACCAAAAACAGAACACCAACCCATTCGGCTACCACCGAGAATCAAACTATTATGAGTCTACATGGAGATGACAGCATGCAAGCAGAGTAGTAGTAGTCCTTTAATTCATTTTATTAGTTTGTTAGTAATAAGAGTCTGTTTGATAAGAATCACTGAGGTGATATCTTATCAACTTATGTTACAGCTTTATTGTTTTCAAATTCATAGGAGTTATCTCTTAGAATCAGAGTTATCTCTTAGAGTCATTGTAGGAGTTGATTACCAGTTATAGAACTCAACTCCAAGTAGGTTTATTTTCTCTATTTAAAGAGAAGAACATTTAATAAAAAGGCATGCAAATTTAATCCACAAACCTTGTGTTTAAAAAATGTCTAGGTTCCCTAAGAATCTAAGGTCTAGGTTCCCTCAGAACCTAAAATCTATCCTCGTTACGTATTCACGTAACACAAACAGAAAATCAACAACCCCCCAGAAACCCAAAACAAGGCAAATCCAATTTTTTTTTTTTTTTTTTTTTTTTTATTTTGAGTTTGGCCCTAGGGGTGGCCGAATCACCCCTGGGGCCGTAGGTGCCACCCCTAACCGGCCTTTGGGGGTGGCAAGCTGGGGTGGCCGATCACCACCTAGGGGAAAATGGGGTGGCCAAACCACCCCATGTTTTTTAAAAAAATTATTTTATATTTATTTTTAAAATTTAAATAATATTTTATTATTTTATATTAACTTGGACACGTGGCGAGTTGGTAACGGTTGGATGAAAATGGATGGTCAAGATTTCAAAAAAATTTCATGGGTAATTTTCACAACATTGCCCGGGATCCCAATCCGGTTAGCTCATAGGAAAATAATATCTTTGCGACTAAATGAGGTAAATGTGTATGTATCATATTAAAAGGAGTTTGCCTGAGTTGTGTGAAGCGCGCGAGGTTCGTCGTACCTTGTGCTTGAGGCAAGGGTTCGGAGGCTCTCATGATTTTCTTTCTTAATTTCTTCTATGGGCGCTTTGCCTAGCTAGAAGTTGGTGTGCCCAAAGTTACTGGTGGGCTTGGATATATGTTACCACCTTCACCATTGAACGTTTATTATTCATTCATTCTGCTTTCTTCCCTTCTATGCATGAGCGTGAGCAATCTTGCGAATTGATTTGATTTCGGGTTTGTTGTAGGAGTTGCTGCTTGCTTTCTATTTTATGATATTTTCTTATTTTTTTCATTTTATATTTTTTTCGTAAACAGCCCCCTGTCTAAGGTACGTAGTTACGATGGGCGAGACTATTGTCTTGTTGCGGTCGTCCCATATGATGGTATTGACGCACCCTGCACATATACTAGGAAACTGACTTCAAAACAATACAAAATATGCTAGTACATGCAAAAATGAATTTTTTTAATGTTCTTTTACACGTGAATCCAGAGCTTTTGGCGAACTTGCAGTGAGCTTGAAGTTGAAGTGCTAGTAACAAGATATTTAGTTAATTTAGTCGGTCCAAATATTAAAGATCAAAATTTGGGCCGTGTCTGTTAAATTTTTTTTAGAGTGTTTTTGTTTGAAAAAGTATTATGATATGACATAAAAATAAAAAAATAGTTTTTGAGTCTTTTATATTTTGGGTCATTAATGTTTTTATTTTGAAAAGAGAACAAAAAGAAAATGAAAAAGCTTTAACAAACAAAGATGCATGTTGCTCTTACTAATAACAAGAATGATATTAACCCACCATTTGAATGCCTATCAATTCATTGAATAGATTAACTCTAGTGTGGATTAAATGATTTTAATCTTGTGACTCATTAAAATGTTATTTTTAATATTTGTGTCTGAAGGTATAACGCTTCGGAAATTAATTAACTGGTAATTAATTTTATAGTTCGTCTCCCACTCTTATTCTACTTCGAACAAGACTCAGATACCTCTATTCCTCGAAAATAGATGATACTAAGCAGCAGAAAATACTAAAGTTCTATAAACATTAATCATTACAAGCAATGCTTCTATCAATGAACATCAAAATATTAGGAATCATACTATACACATATCATTGTTACAATAAATCTATTCTAAACCTCAATATGCAAGTATGCATCAAGCCTTAAGTCTATAGTATAACTCAAAACTACTAATTACCATGAGTACTTGCCTAAGCTTGCAATAAGTCCTCAAGTACCTCCCAGATTGAATTCTCCAACATAATCGGATGTTTTACGGTAACCATTATCTATAACAGCATAGTTATACATATGGAGAAAAAAATGAAATAATATAAGGGTAAGTCCGACGACTTTGTGAGTAGAAATGCACATGACGTACCCGTCATTAATTTGTGGATTAAGTTATTTATAAAACGCATGCAACATTATGAGATAACAATTTATCATGAATGTGATATATATATGCATATGATATATAGAGTAACAGTCATAGTTCAACAGTATGATTTACCCAAGATATTACCCCTTCTCATCAAGGTTGATGCTGTCCCAAGGAACCTGTAGTACAATGTCGGTGCCCCAGCCACTACACAGCATACCGTACATAATATTAGTGGCACGACCGAGTCCGACCCCAGGTGGCCCACACCGTTAATGATGTCCGTCCTATAATAACCATTCATTAGGAATGACTATGTCTTGGTCACAAAATCATTAGATCTAAAACTCACACACGCACATTTGACTATAAAGTTAACCAGTATAGTAAACACATGACCATTATACCGCACGTACCGGTGTACCATGTCATACAATGCAAATTATTTTGTTTGTATTTTACATGCATATTTCTTTTACAAGTCTCATTTTATTAACCTTATTAGTCAATACACGTTTTCACAAAAGAAAGTTTATAGTAGTTCCAAAATGTATTTCATGAGAGTTGCAAAATATGTATGTTTGATATATATATAAAATACATGCAATGCAGAAAAAGTAACAAAGCATCCATGTGAGTTTGTACTCACCCGGGTCGTAAAGCTCCTCCATATAATTCCATTGAGGCTCCATAACCTCGAATACTGAGAAAATACCTATCATTAGTTCTATTTCTACTAAAACAACTTTAGAATAAGGAAACATGAGCTATGAGATGGCTGGTGAAAATAAAGTTCCATGTCACGCTCTGGACTGTACATCCGTGCTCGGGGCCGTATGTTCGCTGTGACACTTTGAACCGTATGTCCACTTCGAGGTTTTCTAGGAAAACCTCATTTTTTCCATTTGTCTTCCTATTCTCCAAACTAACTCCTAAGCCTAACAAAGGCTTCTTAAGGCCTCCTAATCAGAATATAACCTCAATGCATCGTAACAACGCTAACCTAAACAAGATTAAAAGTATAACTAAAGCTAAAACTACAACTATCAACACAAGACAACAATCGAACAGCATAATAACGTATTTAAAAAGCTAAGGAACCGAACGTTACCTCCTCGAAACAAAACCTCAAGAGTTCTTTCTCTGACAGCACCGAAACACTCACGAAACCTCACAAACACTCACAAAACGGTCAATCAGCAATCTGGGGGCGAAGAGAGGGGTTTAGGGGCGGATTGAGTGTGAAATGGGTGCGGGGTAAAAGGGTATTTATAGGGCCAAAAAGCAGCGGACATCCGGTCCTAAGGGGCGTACGTCCAGTACTATTCACCAGCGATCCAAAGGTTGTCTTATACGTATAGGTATTATCCAGCGGTCAATCCAAAAAATAGCATACGTCTAGTACTTTTGAGCGTACATCCGTTGTACTATTCACAAAGTACGGGATACTATTTGTCAGCATACGTCTGGTAGAGGACCACCATACGTCCGCATTAAAGACAACAGTGTATGTCCGCATTAAAACACAAGAGCGTACATCCATCAACCCTGAAGTATGTCCAGTCTAGAAGTTCAATTTTTCCAAAATGCCCTTCTGGTAGATCCTAGTGACCCAAAGTCCAAATTAACCCTCTAACTAAGCTACTTATGCTTAGTTAAATATTTGGGTTACTATAGAAAGTGTTCATCAATTGAATGTAAGATTTAAGCAATACTTAATAGGTACGTTTGATCAAACTTTTTATAATCTTGTGACTCATTATAATTTTCTTTTGTCATATAATGTAAGAAGTAGTTTTAAGTGTTTTCTATTTAAAGTTATTTGTTTGTTTTTTAAAAAAAAAAAAAAAATTTAATTTTTGCTAAAAAGCAAAAAGCTTCTCTAAAAAACACATTGTCAAAAGAAGCCATTTACTTTTATGTGTGGATTTAAATTTATGCTTAGCCAAAAAACATAGATTTAGATTTACACGTAAAAAGTAAATGATCTACAATGTGACATGCGGTTAAAGAAAAATATTTGAGGAAATTACTAATTTTTTTATAACCTTGAAAATTGATGCGACACCGATGATTTTTCCTTTGCTTTGTTTTGTTTTTTGTTTTTTGTTTGTTCTTTTTTTTTTTGGGGAGGGGGAATAAGTAATCAGAGAAATAAGTGGTGATGCGAGTATTGAACTCTCTACAGACTACAATAGGTCTAATTTGAGCCTTTCATTTCAAATGAACAACTCAAATGCTACAACGACATTGAAAAGTCAATTATTTCTTTTCAAGTGTTGCTGCCATCATCGCTAGCATTATTAACACACAAGATTTGAGAATTAAGTATATAATGGAAAGGTCAAATAAAATAGTGGAGTCTAATAAAAAGATTTGAGAATAAATATATAGATTTATGAACTATATATTGATTGTCTAAATCTAATTACTGGAACTCTTAAGAATGTTTCGTTATTACCTAAACTTGTTTTAAGATGCAAAGATCTAAATTTGGCACTTTTCAATCATTGCCGTGGGAAGAAAATGTCACTCAGATGGAAATTGACTCTTGATCAACTTAAAATTTGCAAAAACAAAATGGCAACATGATTAACCCTATTCAAATCATTAATTTGTAAGCAAAGTGCAAATCAAATACAAAGTCAATTAAAAATAAACATGCATAATTTCTAAACATTAAACGTTTTTACAACTTGCACATGAATAAAAAATATTCACAAGTTCAAACACTTGTCCCAATCTCACAAAAAGAAGAAAATATAAGATATTACTTTGGTAGCATTGGACATTTTAACAATCTTCTCTCAATAAAGTGCTTGCATAAGAACACAAAGTTATCTATAGTCATAACTCTCTTTGCACCCATCAAAAAACACTCTTTGCTTCACCCACTTCTTGCTTGCTTGATTATTCCCCCCAGATCTACTTATCCCTGCAAATTTAACACAACCGTAAGCACTACAAACATGACTAACAGCAGTGTCATTCTTATGTGCATATTAAATAAGTCCCTCCCCTAGTGCATGGTCAAAGCATGGTTAAGGGCAATAAATGATGGCAGCACCATGAGTCCTATTAAAAGTACCTAACGCTTGAGAACATCATTCGGAGGGCCATAGGTGTTAACATTTGATAAATGGTAGCAGCCTCTTAGTATCTTGTAGGCAGATCTTGTACATCTAAATTTTATGTCCCCACACATTTCTCATAGAGAACTAAAACCTCACGCCCACTCACATTTCTACAAAATTTACAAATCAAGCTTTGTTCGGAATCCAAGCTAGTAGGTCTTTTTAAGTGCAACACCTTCAAATTTTTACCACCATATCGGAGAAAGTAGAGAAAGAATGATATGTTTACGAGTTTATATCAAACTTAGACAAGCTCACCTTCTGAGCAAGACTATATAAGTCGCCAGAAATCAATAATGTAGTGTTTGACTACATGCTTTATTGACAAAGGTTTCTATCTATCACTTGATTACTGCAATTAAAATTTAGAGTCCTTCCTCTAACCAAGTCTATAATTTTCTCCTACTGAATTGAAGGGAAAAGAAAAAATAAAAATAGCTAGGGACCTTTCTAAAATTTCATCCAGGAAAGATTGAAAATAATAGCCAAGAAAAATTCTAGCACAAGGTTTATTGGAATTAGTCTTCCTTCAATCAACAATGTGTTTTTTATCCCGATACAACAACATGGAAGGGAGGATATCCAAGCTGAAATCTTTTTCAGACAAGAAATATCCAAACTGAAATCTACAGCAAGCAAACCTCAAAGGACAATTCTAGAACACTTCTTTGGCCTTATGAACTTGAGATGGTTCAGCCTACTGTTGGATGGTTGAAATTCTGCTTTCAAGAAGAAGGGTATTTATTAGCTATGTGCAAAGAAAGGCTGTCAATCGAGGTCTGGAGGGAAAAAAAAAGAAAAAAAAAAAGCACTACACCACCACAACATGATCAGATAAAGTCAAGCTAGCCGACTAAGAGCATTCACATCCGGCTCGTCTAATGTTTGGCTATTGTAGCAAAAAAAAATCACCTTTATCTATTTGAACTACTTATATTTTTAAAGAATTCATATCCGACTCAGCATTTTAACTTTACACTCATTTCAATATTCATTTTCTATTCTTTCTTTATATTTTTTTTTATTATTTCTTTATAAATATCTGATGCCTACTATTCTTCTTCCTCCTCCCAATTCTCTTCAGCGTACATCTCCGGTACACCAAAATCAAGAACAGCCAAAAATCGTCCAGAACACCAAAAAACACAAACCCATTGTTCCTCTTCCCTCAAAACTCTCTCTCTCTGTGTCTACAAATTCATGGCTGATCAGAGCACAATGCCATCAATCATGGAGTCAAAGCCCATGCACTCACTTCACCAAATCGCAGAAACACCGACCCACAAGCTTCTTCTCAAGCAATGGCTCAAGGAAGAAGAACTGATCCTCGGAAGAATCATCCCCAAAGAAACCCAAATCGACTTGGCCCGAAAGGAAATCACAATGCTCTACATCTTCTAGAGAGGGATAAAGAGGACGGAAAGCTCTTGGCTAAGTGCGTTGAGGAATTAAAGAAGAAGGGGATCAAATTCGACTTGCTGAAGGAGGTCGACACGCTTCGAAGGGCGAAAAGTTTGCGGGTGGAGGCCAAGGCGGTCAGGAAATGGTCGGCGAGGGATTTTGCCACCTTGTTCTTCTTCGCCGTGTCTTGCCTTGTTCTCGGCATCACAAGGGTCATCGACTGTCTATTTGGCGGGGGGCATGACAATCAGAAGGAGGAGGCGGGAAGAGAGGAAGAAGAAAGAGGTGGGCAGAGGAGAGAGAAATGAGGATTTTTTTATTAATATTTACGTTTGCTGAGGAGCTACAGTAAGTAAGCAAATTTGCTTACTTACTGTAGCTCCGGTCTTGTTGAGCCGGATGGAAGAGACTTTTTGGTGTTTGGCTCAACAATTAAGCCAAAAGGCTTAATTGTTGAGCCCACTACGAATGCCCTAAGACAGCACGCTACAGCTTACAACTAAGGAAAAGGCTCAAAAAACGATAAGGAAAAAAATAATGGTTGATATATTGACAGTTTTCCCAACAATGTTTTAGCTCTAACCAGGCCATCTGAAGATATATTGACAGTTTTCCCAGAGCTCGTCTGGAAGAGAGAATTTGAGGAACCATATCCATTCTAGCTAGCACTTGGCCCGCAAAACGTTCTATGAGGTAACAAAAGTTGTCTCCAAAAGACCAAGATAAAAATACTTCGTTTTATCAAATTATGAGACGATATATACATGTTCCACATCTCGTATTAATAAAACAGCGCCGTTCTCTTTGATCACAAAGAAACTAAATGAAGAAAGAACATAAAATCGAGTTTCATATTCACTATTATTTTTGCTTTCAATAAGGGAAAATTAAACTAATATTAAGTCTTTAATACTTTTGGGGATGCAGTCAATTCATGTCTTTCACTTTCTTAAGAACCACACAGCACAAAATGTTAGCCCCAATAGTTTCCTTCCCGTCGCATCCCTCAGCTTTCTTGGTAAACAAACAGACTATAATTAAAGAAAAGAGCAACATAACCAACCAACTAATTATCAAATTTATTACATATTACCATCAAAATTGATACCACCAAGGACCTTGCTACGTACTATATCCCAAAATCAGAGAAATTCCCCAAATTCTTAAAGTCGTGAGTACCTGTGTCGTCGCCGAGAACAGATAATGCCTTGGCTATCGAAAACTGCTTCACCGCAACCGATTTTCCCAATCCGGTTCGGAACATCGGAGAGCTCCCAACGCCTTCATCGCGATTCTCCAGAAGCTTCGAACACCCAGTGGCAAACCAAATCAAAATCCAGAGCACAAATTAAGCAACGAAAAACAAGCTTGAGAGGGAGAGAGAGAGATGCCTTGGAGAACAAGATTGGTCATGGAAGGTAGACGAGAGCTGCCGTTCGGTGAATCAAAATGATCGCCATCGGGCTTGATTTTGAGGTCTCGATCAGAGATTTTCGACCGGAAACTGTTTCCTCTGCCACGTCGACATTCTCCGGCGTCGGGTGGGTTTTAGAATTGTAAAAGGAGTCAAAGGACTTTCTGTGAAGGAGACAAACGGTGAAAGGCTTTTTGGCTTTCNCAAATTAAGCAACGAAAAACAAGCTTGAGAGGGAGAGAGAGAGATGCCTTGGAGAACAAGATTGGTCATGGAAGGTAGACGAGAGCTGCCGTTCGGTGAATCAAAATGATCGCCATCGGGCTTGATTTTGAGGTCTCGATCAGAGATTTTCGACCGGAAACTGTTTCCTCTGCCACGTCGACATTCTCCGGCGTCGGGTGGGTTTTAGAATTGTAAAAGGACTTTCTGTGAAGGAGACAAACGGTGAAAGGCTTTTTGGCTTTCTTTCGTTTTCGGCTAAAGAAGCTTTTTTGTTTTTAGTTTTTTTTTTACAGTACTTTATTGCCCCCATGTAATTTTAACTTCTTTATTTTTTGTCTTAACTATTTATCGCTGAAAGTACCTCTAATTTTTAAGACAGAGATATAAATTCCGACAAAACGCCACATTAACACCAACGGAGGTTTGACTAAAAATTATTAAAAAAAAAAAAATTGAAGGTAATTTATATATTTTTTGCCTCACATGTGCAATTTAAGTAGGTGCCATTGTTTCCCATTCATCATTCGTTTCACTTCTGTTCTTTGGTGGTTGAAAGCATCTTCTATGCTAAATGAGTTTCTAACAGCTTATTGCTTACAATTTCATTTCACAGTTTATTTAACTTGGTCTTTTTTACTTTGTTTTTTCTTTTCTTTTTTTTTCTTTGTTTTATTTTGCAGGGAATAAGTAATCAAATAAATAAGTGGTGATGTAAGTATTGCACGCTATGCAATAGGTTTGGTTTGAACCTTTCATTTCAAATGAACAATTCAAATGCTACCATGTCATTGAAAAGTCAAAATTATTTATTTTCAGGCGTTGCTGCCATCATCGCTAACATTATTAACATACAAGATTTGAGAATTAAGTATATAACGAAAAGGTCAGATACATAGTAGAGTCTAATAATAAGATTTGAGAATAAGTACATAGATTTATGAACTATATATTGATTGTTTAAATCTAATTACTGGAACTTTTGAGAATGTTTCATTATCACCTAAATTTGTTTTTAAGATACAAAGATCTGAATTTGGTTCATATCAAGCATTCATGATTTATGAATTATATTTGTTTCAACAAAAAATGATTCACACTTTTCAATCATTGCCGTGGGAAGAAAATGTCACTCAAATGAAAATTGATTCTTGATCAACTTAAAATATGTTAAAACAAAATGGCAACTGGATTAACCCTATTCAAATCATTAATTTGTAAGCAAAGTGCAAATCAAATACAAAGTCAATTAAAAATAAACATGCATAATTTCTAAACATTAAACGTTTCTACAAATTGCACATGAATCAAAAATATTCACAAGTTCAAACACTTGTCCCATTCTTACAAAAAGAAGAAAATATGAGATATTCCTTTGGTAGCATTGGACATTGTAGCAATCTTCTCTCAATAAAGTTCTTGCATAAGAACATATAGTTATCTACAGTCATAACTCTCTTTGCACTCATCAAAAAACACTCTTTGCTTCACCCACTTCCTGCTTGCTTGATTTTTCCCCCAGATCTACATACCCCTGCAAATTTAACACAACCGTAAGCACAACAAACATGACTAACAGCAGTGTCATTCTTATGTGCATATCAAATAAGTCCCTCCCCTAGTGCATGGTCAGAGCATGGTTAAGGGCAAAAAATGATGGCAACACCATGAGTCCTATTAGAAGTACCTAATGCTTGAGAACATCATTCAGAGGGCCATAGGTGTTAACATTTGATAAATGGTAGCAGCCTCTTAGTTAGGGCTGGCAATTTTTACACGACCCGCGAAAACGACACGAACACGACACGAATAAACATGTAATGGGTTTGGGCTAATCGGGTTCGGGTCTTAATCGGGTCTACCCGTTTAAGACCCGCTAATTTTCGTGTTTGGCGGGTCTACCTGTTAGACCCGGCTAATTGCGGGTCTGGCGGGTACCCGCTAGACCCGGTTACTGTTCGGGTCTGGTGGGTACCCGTCAGACCCGGCGGGTACCTGCTAGACCCGGTTACTGTTCACTTTTTTCTTTTTTCTTTTTTCTTTTTTTTTTTTTAAAAAAAAAAACATTAAAAAATATATATATATTTCCTAAACTAAACTAACCCTAAGCCTAGTGTAAAATTGGTATTATACATATATAATTATAATTTAGGAATAAATGTAAAAGTGGTCAATTTGGTTGGCTTAATTTATAAATTCTATTATATAATTATTATTAGATAATCATATGATTTAATGATCAATTAATCATGTGATATAATCGTATAAATTCCAATAACAATACATTAATAATTCAATTGTGGTTAAAAGTAACACATTGTTGAATCCAATGTTAATTACTTAATTTGATATTATACAAATGGCATTATCATTGTACATGAATACTATGCTTAAGTATTTAAATTATCATTAAATCATATGATTAAGTATTGATCTTATACATTTGTATTATTCAATATATATGTATAATTATAATTTATAACGCATATGGACTTATAACATATACTAGAAGTGAGAATGAAGTTTCTAGTTAATTATTGTATTAGTATCAATTTGTATACTTATATCATATTATATATGTATAATTTGTTATTAGATAATCATAAGATTTAATGATCAATTGATCATGTAATATAATCATATAAATTCCAATGACAATACATTAATACTTTAATTGTGGTTATAAGTAACATATTGTTGAATCAAATGTTAATTACTTAATTTGATATTATACGAATGTCATTATCATTGTACACAAATACTATGATTAAGTATTGATCTTATATGTTTATAATTATATTATTTATTATGCATATAATATAATGCTATTGAATTAAGTATAACCCATATAACATATATTATTTAATTACTATTATATGGATTTAAATATATATAACTATTTTTTGTAATATATTTTGTATATATATATACAAGATATTTGAACGAGCTAATAATTTGTTAACAATTAAATTAACAATGTTATTGGTATTATTATTACTACATTTTTTAAAAAGTAAGAAAGAAAAGAAAAAAAAAAAAAAAAAAAAAAAAAAAGAAAGAAGAAAAGTGTTTTAAGTTTTTTAAACGGGTCGTGTCGGGTCGTGTCGGGTCTACCCGATAGGACCCGGTTATTTTAAACGGGTAAAACGGGTCGTGTCGGGTTACCCGATTATTTTCGTGTCATAATCGTGTCAGACCCGATTACCCGTTTAGCTAAACGGATCGTGTCTGGATATAGGCTAATCGTGTAACGGGTACCCGCGGGTCGTAAACGGGTCGTGTATAGGTACCTGTTTTGCCACCCCTACTCTTAGTATCTTGTAGGCAGATCTTGTACATCTAAATTTTATGTCCCCACACATTTCTCATAGAGAACTAAAACTTCATGTCCACTAACACTTCTATTCAACAATTCCAAGTTGATGCAAGATTCAGTTGCAATCTTTTGATGGAAATCCATCACTAGGCGTGAAAAATCACATGGGACTTTTTATCTAGTATGGTTTGAGGGATTTGAGATTGATACACATATCTCACCTCGTTATGATATACTTTACAGGAACAAGCATCAGAGTAATGCTATTTAATTAGAAAGAGATCGATAACAACAATCAATAAAATGATTGCATAAGATCGAACATGGAATAAATAGAGAATACCTAAATACCATAATTTGCTCCTCGCTCTTCCTTATTGGTTGATTTCTCCTCCAAATTATCTATCTTCTTACGCCTACAAGTTTAAGAGGCATCCCATTAGCACTTACACAAGACATAAAGTAAACCCGCTGAAATCTGACAAACAAATATATAAAGAAAAGAAAGGCAGCAGAGTATTATAGCTAGATTTTCAATATTTCAAATCAAGTAGGAAAACAAGAAACTTACACTATGTCGCAAAATTCCAAGGCTGGGCAGATTGTTGGTTCCATAGCATACTTTTGGTCACAGACAACCTCTATATCTAAAGTCTTCATTCGGCGCATAGGAGAAACATGAACTACAACACAATGAATATAGTCAGCTTTATCTGCGAATTGTAAAAGGCAGAACCTTTGCTTCTCGAGATGGAAGAAGCCAGGATGGCTTCCCTCGCCGTCCAAGTATCCATAATCTCGGAAAAAAAATAGTCTGTGACCTTTAAGACACCCTTTTAGCCACATATTTAAATCCAAATCGTAGGCAATGAATAGCAGATCATCTTTCAATGCTTTCTCGCGTTTGATCCAGTATAGAGTGTTGCCGGCACTTACACAGTTTCCGTGCCAACTACCATCACACACATCGTCGTGGAGCCAGCGCTTAGCACGCGCAAGCCTTCCCCAAGACCTATGACGCACATTATAGGCATAGAAGATAGCAGAATTGTAACTTGCACGGTAAGCCACAATAACCCTTTCCGGATTGTCAACAACTGCAGAAAGGACTATAGATCCCGGATATTGTACAAGATAATTTGGTGGGTTAGGGAGAGCTTCCCATTTTCCATTGTCGACGTCAAAAACCTCACCCCAACAATGATTAAGAAGATCTGTTTGAGATAAACTATTATGGAGATAAATCTTGTTCCCTAGAACCGAAGTTTCCGAAGAACATCTCCCAGAGACCATCGGAGAAACAGGGACAAATTCCTTACCTACCTGCGGAGTAATCCTTAGTCTGTAGCACTCCTGAATCTCCCATGGCGACGGATTAGCATAGTTCAATCCCCCAAAGGCGTAGACGTGGGGGCCTAGGGTTGCTAAGGAAGCAATCGCGGGAACATTTCCTCTCCAAAAGTGACGGAGCAGTTTTGGGTAGACCTTGCCGCGACCGTCAGCCTGAACACTAAAGGTATACCACTTTGAACGCGACCACATAGTTCCATCATCAGACGTCGCACTTCCAATCTCACTCACACAGACAACGATGTTGTAAGAAAAACAACGAGCAGGTGGTCCAACCGCCGTGCAGAGCTTCCCATTTTTATAAACGTCGCAGTTCTACATCTACAAGAGCCAGTCCAACGTCGTCTTTGTCAACAAGGTTTCGACTCTCGCTCTTTCTTTATATTATGATTATAACTACAATTATCCATCTTCTATATTTTCTATATATTTTTATAAGATCTGTTTGCTTGAAATTGGGGTTCTGATTATTTCTTTCCCCATGAGATTGAACCCGGATCCACGATATTAACACAAAAATCAGGTCTTCACGGGTCGGGTCAGTGGGTCGGGTATTGCGGGGTTGGGTGGTTTTTGTCACCCCTAGTAATTCTAAGGAAGAGCATATATATGTATTTCAGGAATCTGCTTCTTGCTGATGGACTTCTTTCCAGTTTTGGTATCAGCAATCCGATTTTCACATTTCATTTTCACTTATACAACCGCCTTTTCAGGCCAGAATTTCTACTCTCCCATGTCATCAATGGTGGCTCGACATGATCGGTAGTCCTACAGAATTAGTAAGTGTTGGGTTGTCTTTCTGTTTTGACTGTGCTGTGAGTTTACTTTCTTTGAATACTATGATTTCCTATTTAATTTGTGATTAATAAGCCCAAACACAATTCATTTACGATGAATCCGAGTGTATATTTTGTTCTCTTTGAGTTCACTTGAAGCATTTCAGCTTCATCCATGATTTTGAACATGAAGGGTGAGCTTCCCAAAACGCGATACGTGTTCCTCATCAAATCCCTGTGATGCAATCATATTGCAAATGAGTGAAAAGCTTGTTTCAAGTAATATTAATTACTTGATATTTTGATTTTGATCTTCTAATCAAATCTATACCGTTGATCTATTAATTATCAAATGATTCTAGGCATATGTTCAATGATCAATTGCTTCCACCCAAACCATTTTTAGTCATCTAGTGCAAGTGAGAGTTCATGGCCGGGATCTGATCATCTCCAGCTATGACCAGTATTCCATTTCTGTCACCTAGGAGTCATTCAATAACTTCTGTATTTCTTCTTTACCACATTTCCCATTAATAATTGAAAGTTATAACTACTGTGCACATCAAAGTTTCAATAAACAGTAATTAAGCGAATTAAGTTCACATGTCAACTATTTGAAAGCTAAGATCCTATTAATTTTTTCGAAGCTAGAGTGAAGCAAAATGTTCAAAGTATTACTTACATACCGATATGTGTTTATTGGCTAACATGAGATGTTGGAGTAAATTAAAGTGATTTGAAGAGTGAAGCTAAACAAGGAGGTGAAAGATAAAAATTGTGTTATTCTTTTGGCTAACAATATTTTTTTATTCATGTTAAATTTGATTTTTGATTAACTTGCAAGCATATTATTAGGGGTGGGCAAATTAACCGTTACCGATTAACCGACCGATTACCGATATTAACCGAACCGATATAACCGTTACCGTTAGTTATCGGTCGGTAATCGGTTAAAAAATTTATACCGATAATCTTATCGGTCGGTAATCAGTCGGTTAAAATTTTATTATCGATTAACCGATATGACCGATATGACCGATAAATATTTTTAATTTTTAATTTTTTTTAATTTTATACTTTTTACTCTTTTTATTTTTATTTTATAATACAAAAAAGATGTAATGGATCAATATAAAAAAAGATTCAATAAGTTAGTTTAGCCATATATATATTTAGGCTCCCAAAAGGGCCAAAACAACTAATTTTTAATAAGTTATTTTAGGCTTTAACCCAACAAAAAGTATTTGAGGTCTCAAAATAACTAATTTTTGGCCCAATTAACAACTAGTAAAAAGCTCAATAAAAAGTTAACAAAAACCGGTTTAACCGGCCGGTTAAACCGATTACCGATATGACCGATTAACCGATAACTTATCGGTCGGTAATCGGTCAAGAATCGGTTAACCGATAGCTTATCGGTCAATAACCGATAACCCTATTAACCGGACCGATATGACCGATACCCAGCCCTACATATTATGACAAGTTAATAGAATTAATACTAAAAATAGACATTCAAATACTTGTCTACCCAACATTTAACCACATGTGAATGTAGGGGTGAAAAGGCGGTTGCGGTTAGTGGCTAAAACAGCTAACCGCAACCACCTAGGCGGTTAGAAACAGCTAAGCGATTAACTGCCCAGTTAGCGGTTAACCGCATCTTATTAACCCTTTTTTTGGGCTTTTTTGTAGGCCTTTTTTTTTTTTTTTGTTTTGCTGGTTTTGTTCCGGTTTTGGGCCCCTTTTTTTGCACACTTTAAACTTTTTTTTTTAATTTTTTTTTTCCTTTTCATGGTCATTTTAGCATTAAAAATTGCTATATATCAAAATACTTGTTAATCACCTTTTACAAAATATATAATACAAATAAAATTACAACAAAATCATCACTTTACTTGTAGTCTTATACACAACATACAAATAAAACATAAAAAACTTCATAAAGTTTATATCAACATTTTCATAAAAATTCAATCAACCATAAAAACTCATTTCAACCAACACCATTACAAATAGAGCAGCCCCCAAATAAGAAAAAAAAAGTATTATTGTGGATCACTTATATATATATTATATTTTAAAAAAGCGGTTAGCGGTTAAAGCGGTTCTAAACTTTTACCCCTATATGAATGTGTCTTTAACATAAATATTTGTTAATTGTTTGGGTTTTTGATTGGTCGATTATGTGTTAATTGATGTCGTTACGTGGTATACTGTGTTCAACCAGGCTTTTGGCATTGATCAAATTCCAAGCTCGACTCCACCAAAAACAGAGTCAGGAAAAAAGCAGTTAGCAGTTCTAAATTTTCACCCCCTATATGAATGTGTGTCTAAAATAAATATTTGTTACTTGTTTGGGTTTTTGTTTGGTTGATTATGTGTTAATTGATGTCATTACGTGGTATCCTGTGTTCAACCAGGCTTTTGGCATTGATCAAATTCCAAGCTCGACTCCACCAAAAACACAGTCAGGAAAAGCTCCGTGGGAGTATTTGCATCATCATACCTTTGGGTTTTCTCCACGTTAATTCTTGCATGACGTTGCAGGTAGGGGATTAGAAGTTCCGACTCAGTACCATCTCAAACAAGCATGCTAGTAGCATAATGTTCCTAGCCACTGCCCCATCACCAAAGATCTCAATCACCCACAAGACCATAACCATATCTTTTGCGTTCTTCTTTACAAACACTAGCCAGACAGCCATAACCATTACCCCTTCTGTCCAACGAGAACAACAACCAAAACTTGAACCTCAAGAACAGGAAGACAGTAACAACATTACCAACAACTCACATTGGACCAAAAAGATTCACAAACTCTGCACCGAAGACCGCAATGTCAACGAGGCACTCTGCCTTCTCAACCGTCTCAGCCTCCGTGGATACCGCCCCAACTCCCTCAACCTCAGCAGCATAATTCACGCACTATGCGACTCCAACCGCTTCGCCGAAGCCCACCACCGACTTCTACTGTCCATAGCTTCTAACTGTGTCCCCGACGAGCGCACCTGCAATGTTCTTATTGCCAGGTTACTTGATTCTCGAACCCCATATAGAACATTGCATTTTGTTCGCCGTTTGTTTGATGTTAAGCCTGAATTTGTACCATCTTTGGTTATTTATAACCGATTGATGAATCAGCTTTGCTCGTTGTCACGACCCAGTGAAGCTCACAGGTTGTTTTTCGATATGAAGAGTAGGGGGCATTGTCCAAATATTGTTTCTTATACTACCTTGATTAAAGGATATTGTAAAATTGGTGAAGTGGATAATGCCCAGAAGGTGTTTGATGAAGTGGGTGAGAATGGGGTAGTACAGAACTCGCTGACATATAGTGTATTGATTCGTGGTGTTCTTCGGAGGCGTGACATTGAACGTGGGAGGGAATTGATGTGCAAACTTTGGGAGAAGATGAGAGATGAAGAGGACCTGTCCGTAAGAAATGCAGCTTTTGCGAATCTTGTTGATTCTTTGTGTAAAGAAGGGTTTTTTCACGAACTGTTTAGGATCACAGAAGATATGCCTCAAGGGAAGAGTGTATCTGAAGAATTCTGTTATAGTCAGATGATTGATTCACTTTGTAAAGTTGGAAGGCATCATGGGGCCTCAAGGATTGTTTACATAATGAGGAAAAGAGGGTTTCTTCCTAGTTTAGTATCATACAACTCTATTGTACATGGGCTTTGCAAGGATGGAGGTTGTGTGAGGGCTTATCAGCTGTTAGAGGAAGGAAATCAATTTGGGTACTTACCATCTGAGTATACATATAAGATTCTAGTAGAAGGCCTTTGCAAAGAGTCGGAGCTCCACAAGGCAAGGAATATTCTGCAATATATGCTGAATAAGGAGGGTCGGGACAGAACCAGAATGTTCAACATATATTTAAGGGCGCTTTGTCTTATGAATAACCCAACTGAGCTTTTGAATGTGCTTGTTTTTATGCTTCAGAACCAGTGTCAGCCTGATGTAGTAACCTTGAACACGGCTATAAATGGGTTGTGCAAGATGGGGAGGATTGAAGAGGCTTTGAAGGTATTGAATGATATGATAATTGGCAAATTTTGTGCCCCAGATTCTGTGACCTTCACTACTGTCATATGCGGTTTATTAAACGTTGGAAGAACCCAGGAGGCATTTAATTTTTTGCATCGCATAATGCCAGAACATGGTGTTAGGCCTGGTGTTGTGACATATAATGCAGTTCTTCGAGGCTTGTTCAAACTTCAGCAAGCAAACGAAGCAATGGGGGTTTTTAATGGCATGATGAGTGATGGTGTCACTGCAGACTGTATCACTCACACTATAATAATTGATGGATTATGTGAGACTAGACAAATAGAAGAGGCTCAGAGGTTTTGGGATGATGTAATATGGCCTTCAAAGATTCATGATAATTTTGTTTACGCAGCCCTTATCAAAGGGCTTTGCTGCTCAGGCAAATTGAATGAAGCTTGTCACTTCCTATATGAACTAGTTGATTCTGGGGTTGCTCCAAATATTTTCAACTACAATATTTTGATTGACAGTGCATGCAAGTTAGGCTTAAGGAGAGAAGCTTATCAGACTGTTGGAGAGATGAAAAGGAATGGGCTGGCCCCAGATGCTGTAACCTGGAGGATTCTTGACAAATTACATGGTAACGTGGGAATGCAATTCTCTGTTGAGGATGCAACTCTGCAGTCCAGAGGTGGGCCACAGGATATTGACACAGAAGAACTTGGATTGTGAAGCAAATCCGACTTGGATTCAAGTAGCTACAAGAAGACAGAAACTATATGATCCTGTTAAGGGGATCCATATATCTATGAAGACGAATCTTTTAACCTTGTGACAGAGAGAAACTTCTTGACGTATTAAAGCATCTTCTGAAGCGGTTAAGAAAATGCAAAAGTGACAGAGCTTACCCTAAGATAGAAGATCATGCAAAGTTGAGACGCCTAATCGAGCAGGTAAACGGGACTACCCTTTTCCTTAAAAATTCTTATTCCCTCACCCGTTATTTTGACAAACTTCAACGTAATTACACTAATATCCCTGAGCTTCCATAATTTAACATTTACATTTATATATTTTTTAAGCCCTTGCCTACTGAAAAGTTTTCTTTTTTTGACTCCAAAATCGTCAAAAAGAAGCAAAAAAATGGCTAGTTTTATGGATCCAATTTTGATATTAATGAGTGTAAATCTAAGGAAGAGCATATATGTATTTCAGGAATCTGCTCTCCTGTTGATGGACTTCTTTCCAGTTTTGGTGTCAGCAATCCGATTTTCCCGTTTCATTTTCACTCATACTACCGCCGTTTCAGGCCGGTACTCCTACTCTCCCCATGTCATCAATGGTGGCTCGACATGATCGGTAGTCCTACCAAATTAGTAAGTGTTGGCTTGTCTTTCTATTTTGGCTGTGCTGTGAGTTTACTTTCTTTGAATACTAGGATTTCGAATTTAATTTGTAATTAATAAGCCCAAACACAATTCATTTATGATGAATCTAGGTGTATATTTTGTTCTCTTTGAGTTCGCTTGAAGCATTTTAGCTTCATCCATGATTTTGAACATGAAGGGTGAGCTTCCCAAAACGTGATATGTGTTCCTCATCAAATCCCTGTGATGCAATCATCTTGCAAATGAGTGAAAAGCTTGTTTCAGGTAATATTAATTATTTGATATTTTGATTTTGATCTTCTAATCAAATCTATACCGTTTATCTATTAATTATCAAATGATTCTAGGCATCTGTTCAATGATCAATTGCTTCCACCCAAACCATTGCATGTGAGAGTTCATAGGATCTGATCATCTCCATCTATGAGTCATTACTCACCCTTATTCCATTTCTGTCATGCAGTAGTCATTCAACAACTTCTATATTTCTTCTCTAGATCGTTTATGCTTTTCCTCAAGTCACATTATTCTACGATATTTCCCATTAAGAATTGAAAGTTATAACTACCGTGCACATCAAAGTTTCAATAAACAGTAATTAAGCGGATTAAGTTCACATGTCAACTCTTTGAAAGCTAAGATCCAATTAATTTTTTCGAAGCTGGAGTGAAACAAAATGTTCAAAGCATAACTTACATACTGATATGTATTTATTGGCTGACATGAGATGTTGAAGTAAATTAAAGTGGTTTGAAGAGTGACAGGTAAGTGGAAGATAAAAATTGTGTTATTCTTTTGAAAAGAATATTTTTTATTCATGTTAAATTTGGTTCTTGATTAACTTGCAAGCATATTATGACAAGTTAACAGAATTTATGCTACAAATAGACATTCAAATACTTCTCTACCCAACGTTTAACCATATGCGAATATGTGTCATAACATAAATATTTGTTAATTGTTTGGGTTTTTGATTTGTCAATTATGTGTTAATTGATATTGTTATGTGGTATCCTGTGTTCAACTAGGCTTTTGGCATTGATAAAATTCCATGTTCAAGTTGGCGCCTTCTTTAATTTTTTTTCTATTAGTTATTTTCAGGGTTGATTCGATTCGTATTTTTCAAAAGTTCATTTTATTCATCTTGAACAAAAGGAAGTTGTTAAAATTACAAATTTTAGATTAAAAATAAGGGTTCTTGTTTAATTTCTAGAGCTTCTTTTTTATTTTTATTTTTAATTCTATTCAAAAAATGGTAAGCCGAAGATATCAATTGTGACTATCCCCTACCTGAGCGTGATCATAGTAGTATCTACCCGTTGAAAGCCGCACAGGAAAGGTTTATACGGTGGTAACCGCATGCTCTTTCTAAAGCTTAGATACATGTACATATTATGTATTTTATGGTTATTAATTAGTTCAAGTGATTTATTTTTAGAGAAATGCATATCTTGCCGCACTTTGACAAGAACGTAGTAGTTCAACTCTTTGAATATATATATAAGCACATATTTCATGTTACTATGTGTGAATNGATTAAAAATAAGGGTTCTTGTTTAATTTCTAGAGCTTCTTTTTTATTTTTATTTTTAATTCTATTCAAAAAATGGTAAGCCGAAGATATCAATTGTGACTATCCCCTACCTGAGCGTGATCATAGTAGTATCTACCCGTTGAAAGCCGCACAGGAAAGGTTTATACGATGGTAACCGCATGCTCTTTCTAAAGCTTAGATACATGTACATATTATGTATTTTATGGTTATTAATTAGTTCAAGTGATTTATTTTTAGAGAAATGCATATCTTGCCGCATTAGTTGTTCTAACACAGAGAGCTTTGACAAGAACGTAGTAGTTCAACTCTTTGAATATATATATAAGCACATATTTCATGTTACTATGTGTGAATAGATTATTAACATCAACAAAGCACTCATTTCGTGATTTTACTGGGATGTTACATGTTAGACATATTTGGATTCAATTTATTATTTATAACTTCCAACCTAAAAGGTGTATCAATTGATTTGATTATTTCATCATAACATATTAGATTATCTTCAAGAATATAAACAATAAAATCATTACCGAAATTCCTTATCTTTATAGCCCTTTTACTTCTTTTCAATTATTGCATATCATTAACAATTTCATTTGAGTCAATAGAAGGTTCATGCAATAATTTTTTTTTCTTATTTTTCAAAGGAAACACATACTTAAAAAATGTAGCTTTTTTGTATTCAACAATAGTATTGTTATCTAAGATATCATTTCTTAAAAATAATGAATCTATAGCATGAGTTATTGCAAGTATAACTAATAAGAACACAATCACATGTTCTAGAACCAAGTTTTCTCCTTTTAGGTTCAGGTAACATAATATTTGCCAAACATCCCAATACTTTGAGGTATTTCAAACAAGGCTTATGACATTCTCAAAGTTCATAAGGAGTTTTATTGGTTTTCTTATAAGGCACTTTATTTTGAATGTGATAAGCTTAAAGAAAGGCTCACCTTGCATGTTGGCTCAACTATAATCAGCATTCATCATTTCTTTAAATGTTCTATTTTTTTAAAAAAAAAATTAAAATAAAATTCCTTTCAACTATTCCATTATATTTTGGCAAATAAGGTGTAACTAATGTATTATGCCATTTTATTTACAAAATTCCTTAAAATAATTAAACTCATATTCACCACCTCTATTAGTTCTTAGTCTTTTAATCATTTTATTCTTTTGATTATCAACTTCGATTTTGCATTTTATGAATATTTGCAAAGCTTCATCTTTGGTTCTTGACAAGTAAAGTTGAATAAATTTAGAGAAGTCATTAACAAGTATCGTATAAATTAAATCTTTTACCACCTCTAGTCACAATGTGCTTTAATCGCTTAAATCACTATGTATTAAATCTTGTAATCCGGTTTCTCTTATAATATATTTACATGGTTTCTTAGTAAGTTTGATCTGAGCACATATTTCACATGGCTTATCTTAGTGAATTAGCAATTTCAATTTATTTGAAGGCAGACAAACCTCGGCTGAATATCCTCAGAGAATGTGGTTTGGCCGCCTTTTATTTGGTCAAAGAGGTAGCTTGAACATTTTTTTTAAAAAAAAATTAAATTTAAATTTTTATATTCTATATTTTTATTATGGGTGGCATATGTCATAATATGATTGTCGATTGATGTTGAAATGACATTTGACAGTTTAAAAATAAAAAATAAAAATTGATGCAAGTTGAATGCAAAACTGGTTCAGAAGCTCAATCTTTAACTTTAGAATCTGCTCATCCTCATGAAGATGTCGCTCTTGGAGAAACTCCAAGTGCTGGTCCGAGTGCGGTGCAATCCATGGAGCGATCCGGTTGTAGTTCGCCATGGCTATGCTCTCTCTTGCTAAGGTTTTACAAATTTGAGTTACGCGTTTTAGGTTTTGAAGTTTTGGTTATGGATCACAAGTACCCCTAAGCTTTGTATATATACCACTACTCTCCAATGTTTTCGATTGATCATGTTTTCTTAGGATTTTATATATTACTTGTTTTATTATTTTCCGAATTAATTTAATGGACCTAAACATTATTTGTATTCTATATATATACTTGACTCCAAGGTTTACAAACTTTGGTTACCTATAGCGAGTACCTTGGGCTATATATATATATTTCAACAATCAATCAAAAAAGACAAAGACTCGACCAACTTAGCAAGAATTAGACATCCCACAAGATAAACGTTCGTCCAAATTTCTCTCATTGCGATTTGAATAATTTACAAAGCGTAGAGTATGAGTGATGAGCGAGAGTGGGACAAACATAGTTGAAAGAGAATTTGGGGGAGAAGAAAAATTAGGGGAGGTAGTTATGCGTGGTGAGAGTAAAAGAGAGAAGTGGAAAAAAAAAATGAATAAAAAAGATTGAAATAATATTTAAAGAAAGTAGAGAGTGAAATAGATAATAATCATAATATGTTTGAGTTTATATTGAAAAATAAGTAGCTAAAATAGAATATTATGTAAACATTGAATATGCTATAGTGCTACCAATGGAAGCTTCCTTGTCAATTATTTTAACAAAAAAGTATGTCTCTCTCTTCTCTCATCTCTTTGCCTTTTATTGGAGACTGTATTGAAATTTTATTAGAAAAATGAGAGTAAGTAGATAATTTATATTTTGTAAAGAAATAATATTTAATTTGTATAAGAAAATATAAGAGAAGTTATTGTGAAATGTATTTCGATATAGAAACAAAAAGTAATTTGGTTTCCTGAATTTAGGAAAATTCAAAAGGGAGCTATTGTGAGTACTCTTATTTCATATTTTTTTAACTTGTTTTTGAGCCCCGCCGAAATAACATTTTTAGTTTCCCAACAAAATAAAAGAAGGAATTGTTTTTAGGCCCCTACTTCAAGTTTAGGATAGTATTGGGACATGGATCAGCCCAACAAAAGGCCAATTCTCGAGTTGCTGGCCACTTATAACGATTAGATGAAAAGGCCCATATTTACACAAAATAACGCCCAAAGATCCATGTTGCTTCTCGCAACCCTCATACAGCCCATTGCAACCCATTCATCCTACAAATTGGCTAGCAACCGTACTCCACCTCACTCATAAGCAAACGTACTAATTTAAGCATCAAAGTGCCTTTGGCTCCGGCATCAGAGTGCCTTTACCTCCGGCCAAGGGTCTTGTGACGCCTTCTTTGTTTTGTAAACAATCAATTGCCACACCAGGCCCCCTTGTCTCAGCTCAACCGTGAAAATGGTTGTTCTGGTGGCATGTTCCCGACCCAAAAAATGCCCCAACTAATAACAATCAAATATATATACAACAACCAAACTTAGATCACTAGCAACATATGCCCTATATTGAGAAAAACTAAACATAGCTACTGAAATATGAATGAGAAGAAATTCAATATGTATTACTTGATGCTAATTGATTTACACAGAAAGCTTAGGCTGCATAGCCGTTGTAAAATTAATTGTGGAATCTTCTATACATGAAAGTTGTTTATGTAGAATGAATGTTAATGTTGCTGGTTGGGGATTTTCCTTTCTCAATTCATTTCTGACCGTTGCACATATTTATTTCCTTAACATATATGTCATTCTCTTCCCTATGTTAAGGAAATTTTTTAAAAAAACCACAAAAACCTACTCATATCAGATTTTTTATATTAAACCAACCCTCAAGGGTTGCTACAGTATTTTTCAATGTATAGGAAACCAAAAGTGGTTCCCTATACATTATTTTAATATAAATAACTATTTTTCCTCTCTCATCTTTCATCTTTCTGTCTTTAATTGAGAATTGTGTTGAAATTTTGTGAAGAAAGTGATGGTAAGTAGGCAACTTGTATTTTACAAAGAAATAATATTTTAATGATATAGAGAAAGGTAAGGGAAGTTATTGTGAAATATATTTTCATAGGGAAATAAAAAGTAATTTTGTACCCTAAACTTAGGGAACATTAAAGGGAAGCTGCAGCTAGTGCTCTTAGAGCATTCCCAGCAGCTTCCTCGTCCTGTTCCCTACATTTAAGGATCCAAACTACCTTTTGCTTCCCTATGTCAAAATGCACTCCAGCAGCTTCCCTTAATCATTCCCTATAACATTATAATATTATTACTTTTTTATTACCTTTTTTTTTCCTTTATTTTAATTCTTTCTCTTTCTCACCTCCATCTTCTTCCTTTCCCCTCCGGCCAAACTCTCTCCCATTCTCGCTGAAGAGGCTGTGAACCCAAATGAAGGCTGAGAAGCTGAGGAAGAGGGTGGGACGAATGAGAAGGCAAAAGAGGTTGTCGTAGTCATTGTTGTAATTGAAGAGGAAGATACAGCAGTGGAGGGTGTCATGGGTTTTGAAAAAGTTGAAGGATTTGAGAATGAAAACCCAGCGGTAGAAGAAGCCGAGAAAGGCGAGGGTGTGGTTGAACTTGGAGCTGAGCTTGAAGCGAATGGGAATGCAGGAGTGGTTGAAGCTGAAGACACAGAAGAATAAGAGGGAAAGAGGGTGTTCGAAGTTGAAAATGGAGAAGCGGATGATGATGTTCCAAATTGGGATAAACATGTACCCGCTGATGAGGCTGTTGTTCCAAACAGGGTGGAACCAAAACCAGAAGTCGCCACGGTGGATGAAGTCATTCCGAACAAAGGTGAACCGGAGGTTGGTGCTGCGGAGGACGAAGTCGTTCCGAATAGAGGCTAAAAAAATATGAGGAAGAGAGACAAAGAGAGAGATGGCGAGATCGGCGATTCAGCGCATGGCGCCCCACTTGGTAGGCCGAATCCGAGAGAACCAGAGGCTTCTGAGCTCCGTTTGGTGAGGTGCGAGAGAGAGAAACAATGGAGAGAGAGAGACGTGCATGATGTGAGAGGAGAGAGAATTTGTTTTTTATGAATATAATAATGCATCATGATTGCTACAGTGGAACCTTATATATAAGGCTCCACTGTAGCATATTATTGTTTAGGGAATCATATAGGGAATCTGCTGTGGGACCTTTTTTGTAATTTTTTGGACATATTCCCTATACATAGGGAACAGACTCCCTTATAGGGAGTCTGCTAGGAATGCTCTTAGCAGCAGCTTCCCAACCATTTTCCCTAAGTTTAGGGATCCAAATTACTTTTTGTTTCCCTATACAAATATACTCTACAACATATTCCTTTAATAATTTTCTATATCATTAAAATAATATTTTTTACTTTTAACTTTAAAAACAAAAAAAAAAATTGCTTTTTTCTCTCTCCCCCCACCACACTTCTTCTCTGATTTTTTTTTTCTCTCCCGCATCTCTCTCGCCTTCTTCTTCTCCAATTTCTCTCTCCCACATCCCTTTCAGCAACGTCTTCTTCCGCAATTGCCAAACTTCAGAGGGTGGAGCTTCGAGAGTGGCGATGGTGGCGTTGGTGTCGATGTCGAAGACCCGAACAAAGCTGTCGAGAGAAGCTGAGGCGGCGATGTGACCCGATAGGTGAGCCGCCGCCAACGCCACGCCCATGCAGTGGCCTGTGTTGGTGCGCTCTAAGACCAACTCGTCGGAGCTCCAGAGCCCCCCGGTTTCGTCCAGCGACCTGGTCAGTAGCAGTGCCGATCGGGTCTTGGTTGCCGGTACCCACGTGGCCGCCCACACAGAGTCATCGTGTGCGTTCTCAATGGATTTCAGGCCCGCGAGCTTCATTGCCGATCGGTGACGGGAGCAGCTGTCAAAAGCTGGTCAGTGGATTCCAGGGTGCAGAGCAAGCTGCGAGCTGGGGTGGAAGAGGAGAAGTCTACAACACCAAACGACGACTTTTTTTTGGATTATAATAATGGATGGGAACGCTACAGTGGAAGCACCCTTAGCAATCCCAATGTTTCCATAGAATTAGGAAATCTGTTGCGGGTGATTTTTTGTGACTTTTTTGACATTTTTTCTAAAAGAAGGGAACAGAACTCCTTATAGGGAGTTAGGAAGCACTGTCGCTATCCCAATGTTTCCACATAATTAGGAAATCTATTATGGGTGATTTTTTGTGACTTTTTTGACATTTTTCTTAAAAGAAGGAAACAAAACTTCTTATAGGGAGTCTGCTGCTAGTGCTCTTAGAAAGTCATAATTTCTTTCTTTATTGTTTCTTTAACACCATATACGTTCCCGTTTCTAAAAGGTAACTCAATTGGGGTTGGGATCACACTTAATGAAGTGAAGGTCACTAGTTCGAATCTCCCTCCCCCTCTCCCCTCTTGTGTGGACATATCAACAAAAAAAAAAAACAACAACAACAAAAACAATGTATACGTTCCCGAAATTGATAAATTGTTCATTAACAAACTTTTGGGCCCCTTCCTTTTCTTTTTCTTTCTTAATTTCTTCCTTTTGTATAAACTAGGTCATACTCATACTATGTGAAAGGCATACAAAACGTGATTAAAATTATTTAAAAGCATGTTAACATGCTCATTAAGTGAACATTGGTATTTCATTGCACAAGCATGACGCAACTGGTCCCTTACTTTTCTCCAAGGCTGGTTGATTATTATTGAAATATACATATGTAAGTATGTGATTTTTTTTCCTTTTTTTTTTAAGCCATATGTAAGTATGTGATTGAGTTCATATCAAATGACAGTTATTATACTAAGTAGTTGATATAATACTATTAGGCCCAACTCCAATTATAATATTACACAATTAATAAGTTAAAATTACTCAGACTCAGTTTGAATAAGTTACTCAAACTCAGTTTGAATAAGTTAAAGTCGAGCTTAAACAATAATTTTGACTTAAATACTAAACGAACCAAACTTGTATGCTTCCTTTGGCTCAGTTTTGGCCTGCGTGTAAATGTAATGATATAAACAGATGTCAATGTATTTAGCTTCATTAACTCACTATTTTTGTTGTATATTACACTTTACTCTCCCTAAACCTTTCCTTTCCCTCCCATTTAAATACAACATCAAATGCATTTTAATGATATATATATATTAATTGATGCATTTTAATTCATTTTGGTGCGGCACACTAATGTGTTTATCTCTTATTGGAGAGACCTAATTTGTGCCGAGATATATATATTGTCTCTTCTCTCTTTATATTTTTTTCAATTGTACGTATTAGTTGAAGTTTAGAGCTATTCTAATGAGTAATGATATAAGGAGGATTATTATTGAGTAATGAAGTAATGAAGTTTAGAGCTATTCAATTTGAGATGATTATTATTGAATTTTAATTTATTGATGATTTTAAATGCTACATCACATTTAGGATGACTTTAAGAGGACTTTAGTCCTCCTTATATCATTACTCTATTCTAATACATATATGAGACAAATATAGGATTAGCGTAATGATAGAAACCACACTTCTATTCAACAACTATTTCATCCGGCCTATTGATGGCCAATATAATTTTTAACATTACTCGATAATATTAATACTACAAGAGTCTATTAATTTGAGTTATAGAAAATTCTTTCAATTTAGTCTTTTGATCAAAGTGATTATGACATACGTTTTTAATAAAATTAATAGAGCATATATCTAACATCTATTTTAGAGCATTTCATGTGAGAATACAATTTTTTTCCTAAAGACATATCTTGATTTAATTTTAATTTATTAGATTAGAGAGATGTTAGATTATATTTGATTATCTTATATTATAGAGAGTTGCTACAACACATTCTCTTCATCATCTCTTCACCATCTTCTCTCTTTCAACATCTTGATTTTTACAAAATAAATAAATAAATATAAGAGAGGGGAGATGGTGAGGAGAATGAAAAAGAGCATTTCTCTATATTATAAGATTTGATTGTTATTAGATTTTAATGGTAGTAAAATAAGACTTATCATGTGAACGTAGGTTATAAGTCAAACCACGTCAATTCTTGTTCTTATTTTCTTTTATTTCGGGCATCTTTATTTTTTCCATTGGTTATATTTTCTTGAGAGAGAGATCAGAAGGACATAGTGGACTCCGAGAAAGATCCACAACTAATTAATGGGCCAAAAGGAACTCATAGCGAATTTGTTTTTATACGGACAATTTGGGGCTCCAAATTAAGTGGACACATCCGTGGTCAATTAGAAGCTCCAATAATAATGCAAACATCCAACCGCTGTCCACGCGCCAGCGGTTGGTGTACACTTGCCGGTGAGTACATATCTTTTTTGCAACAATCTCTTAACGAACGGTGGTTGTTGCTTTCACCGCTTGGAACTCTTTATTGAGTCATTTTGTCTCTAATTATCGCTTCATACGGATCTTGAAAATTAGGCTCGGCTTGTTTATTATTCTTTTGAGATTATAAATGAAATCATTGCTTATTGTATATATGTTGTTATTACTGTCTTTGTACTGCATTTTTCATTTGGACTTTGTTGTTTAGAGTGCCCACCATTTTGTTGTTGTATGATGATTGTAACCCGTTTCCACTTATTTTATTATTATTATATTTTTTTTTTTTAAAACAAAGAGGTCTGAAAGAGGAAATTAATTAATGACGAAAAGGGTTTTCAAGTTTATCGTTTGGGTGTAATTCGTATAAGACCACTTGGGCATGTCGAAATATCGACAAGACATAACCTGAAAACACCAATATCGGACATGGAGCATGACATCATGACAACCCTCTCCAATTCATTTTGATTGGAGCCTAGTCTTCATGCTCCTTCGACCTAAACAGTCTTGTTCCTTCCAGTGGGATTCGGAAGCTTATATTAATTTGTCGATGAGCAAACTATGGCTCCGACGAATATATAATCTTCCAGGAATCAACCTCATCAACTACTCTATTTTATTTCATATATATATATATATGTAGAGAGAGAGAGAGAGCGATTACATAGAGGAGGCTTAGTATTTGATCGGGATGGAAATCACAGTACTAGGGTTAATGTGGTTGGGTTTGTTTATAGGAGGTTTGCCGCTGCTGGGGTGGCTACTTTGGTGGTGGAATGAGCTTTGGTATGTTGCTCCTCTCAAATCTCAGTGCTTGGCTACCGGAACCAAGCTCCCGCCGGGGCATATGGGCTTCCCGTTGCTTGGAGAAATGCTCAGCTTCCTCTGGTACTTCAAAATTCTTCGCCGACCGGATGAATTCATCAACTCCAAGCGACGCAAGTAAGATCAATATTTTATCTTCACGTATATTTACAATATGCATGCGTGGGCTCAAGTTATATATATATATATATATATATGCTTTGTGTTGCAAATCTATTCGCAGGTATGGCGATGGAGTAGGAATGTACAGAACCCACCTCTTCGGATCACCGTCCATCATGGCATGCTTCCCATCAGTCAACAAGTTTATATTCCAATCAGACGATAAACTTTTGCTGGACTGGCCCCAGGTCGATCTCATGGGCCCTGCTTCTCTAGTAGCAGTGCATGGGAAGTCCCATGCCAGGCTTAGAAGCTACGTAGTCAACACCATTAACCGCCCCGATGCTCTCCGGCGCATCGCTCTTCATGTCCAACCACGCATGGTAGCCACGCAGGCTTGTAAATGAGCCGACACACTCGACAGCTCGGCTCGAGCTCGGCTCGATTAAGCTCNTAGTAGCAGTGCATGGGAAGTCCCATGCCAGGCTTAGAAGCTACGTAGTCAACACCATTAACCGCCCCGATGCTCTCCGGCGCATCGCTCTTCATGTCCAACCACGCATGGTAGCCACGCTCCAATCCTGGGCACAAAAGGGAAAATCAAAGCATACGATGAAATCAAGAAGGTTACATGCATGCATATATATGATGATATCGCCATGAATTAATTATTCAAAACATACGATTTAAAATCGAGCTCCACGCATGTCTTATATATGTTTACAGTTGACGTTCGAAAACATAGGAAGGCTATTTGCAAGCTTTGAAGCGGGGCCTCTTTTGGACAACATGGATAATTTGTTTAAGGGGATGATTCATGGAATTAGGGCGTATCCAATCAACTTTCCTGGAACTGCTTATCACCATGCTCTTCAGGTTGTACTACTTAATTTCTACATGCTTAATTTAACCTCCCATTTTACTATATTTCACCTAACTGCTGCTCGATCTAATATCAAATTAATTTCGTATATAAGGCAGTGTAGGAAGAAGCTTGAGGAAATTTTTTTGGTAGAATTAGAGAAGAAGAAGAAGAATGAAAATGGAGGTGAAACGCATGATCTAATGGACGGCCTGATGCAGATTAGAGATGAAGAAGGAAATAAATTAATTGACCAGGAGGTGTTGGACAACATCGTCAGCCTGGTTGCTGCTGGATATGAATCTACTAGCCTTGCTTCAATGTGGGCTCTTTATTATCTTTCCAAATTCCCAAATGTCCTTGAAAAGCTACGGGTATGACCATCACCACCCAATTAATATCCTTGTGTAACATTTGTATATATATATAGAGAGAGAGAGAGAGAAGGGGGAGATGAAAAAGAAAGCATATATAATTTATATATATTATGAATTGCAGGAGGAGAACATGGCTATAAGCAAGAATAAGAAAGGCGATTTCCTCACAAGCGAAGATGTCTCAAAAATGAAATACACAAACAAGGTCTCTATGAAACAATAGATATTATTATTATTAATAGTTTCTTATAGGCTGTGGAACTTTTTTACTTTTCCTTTTCTGTCTATTAATTTGGTTGCTAATTCAGGGAAGACTAACTATGTATATATAAATATATATATAGGTGGTGGAGGAAACAATAAGAATGGCCAATATTGCTGCATTTGTTTTCCGGTTGGCCATCAAGGAAGTTGAGTATAAAGGTATAAATCTAAATTAATTATGATTTTTCCAAAATCTTTTGCAGGATTAATATTGACTTAGGTCACATTGATATACGCAAATGACTATCACTAGGATTACAAGGATTGAAAATGGAATGACCATTCCTATTTTTTAGTTTAGTCACATTAACGTACACTTATTTTCTCTAATGGAGAAACATACATTTTGGAGGCATATTCTATGCATGAGTCTATTCTGCATACTAAACGTAACCTTATAGTTTAAAAAATGTTTTGAATATGTAATAATAGAGAAGGCCCTTAAAAAATTAAAAAAATAAATAAAAAAATAGAGAAGGTAGGTGCTTTTTACTTGAAATTGAGATAAACTATTTTATAGTCAAAATTTTATTTTGTTGCATCTAACGGTGCATATGGTGTCAATTATCACGTAATTTATAATTTTTGAATGATGTGATAACATTTTTATGATGTGACAACCTATACACCATTAGTTCTAAAAAATCTAACATAGACCATGAAATATTTTATATCAATTTCCCTTAAAATGGAAAGATCCTGATTGATCAATTGTATATATGTTTCACCCAAAAAGAAAAAGAAAAATAAAAATAAAATTCGGCTATCCCTAGCCACGATTACAAGTTCTTTTGCATAATATTGGTGATCAAACGTGCGATTTTCTGCAGGTTACAAAATCCCAAAGGATTGGAAAGTGATTGTATGGATTCGATACATCCACACAAACCCTGAAAACTTTGAGGATCCCATGTGCTTCAACCCAGATAGATGGAATGTGAGCCCACATGCCCAAGATGATTAGATAACAAATAATTCTTGAATTTAGCCAATTAATCAGTGCCTTTAATTTACTGTCTCAGGAACCAGCAAGGCCGGGAACATACCAAGTTTTTGGAGGTGGGTCAAGAATCTGTGCAGGAAACATGCTAGCGAGGATACAACTTGCACTTTTTCTCCATCATTTGTCTCTAGGTTACAAGTAAGGAAAATCAACGTTACTTTATGTGTATGATTTTAAGCTTTGATGTAGTATATATATATGTAGAGAGATTGCTGAATATACATGGGATCTCAGGTCACTACAAAAAAACTCAAAGTTAGTGACTTACCACTTGTGACGTGCAAAAGGGGAAAAAACGTCACCCTTGGTGTAGTGACTTGCTCCCCCGTGACGTGCAGCCGCATGACAGCAAACCGGGTGACTAGAAATTTTTTTTGTGACGTGCAAATTGCCAAAACGTCACCCCAAGAGTGACGTTTAAAAATTGCACGTCACCTTACTAAGGGTGACGTGCAAATTTTCTGCACGTCACCCCTAGGGTGACGTTCAAATTTTCTGCACGTCACCCTAAGGGTGACGTGTAAAATTTTTAGCACGTCACCCTTGGGGTGACGTTTCACATTGTTTTGCATGTCACTAATTTTTTTTTAAAAAAAATAAAAAATTATCCCTACCCCCTTGATTTTTTTTTATTTTTTTTTAAGGGTTTTTTTATCCAAATTTTTTCCCCGCCAAATTTTTTTATCCAATTTTGCATGTCATTTCTGTGCTGGTTTACAGATACTTCCAAAACACATGATTCCTAAATTACAATAAGTACACCACAGTAAAATTGCCCATAAATTTAGTAAATGGAAAACTTCCAAAAATTATTATATCAATCATAATAATGCACAGAGTGAACATACTCTTGTCATCTCCAAGTTTCAACAAAAAAATAGCTCAACTAGATACTTGGTGTCTCCAATTCTGGACCAAGGTGTCTTGGTGAAAAGGAAAAAAGAAACAAAAAATATGAAGCCTGATTTACATACATATATGCGTTATTAAACATGGAATCCCCAAGAATGGGGTGACTGGAGTCTTCACTTCTTATCAGGTACCCAGCTGGAAGTCCTAGTGCTTTAGTCCACCAGAATGCAGATTGACACAAAAAAAGTGTCAATAATATTTGTCCTCCTCTGTACACGATCCAATCATGCTTTTGCACTCCATTTTCCGTTCTACTTTAACCTGGCCAGAATTAGAGCATAGTACTAAGGGAACATAGAACAATGTACAGGGATAGACTCCCATCATTATAAATAGCAGTCTTTCATGCAAGATCATCCCAAAATATAGACACATGGCACATTCCATACTTCTGAAACCAATTTTGGTAATTTTGGCAGACCAAATTGTGCTTTCAAATCCATTTCCAATGGCAATGTCCAGATGCATTTCAACTAACAAAATTACATAAAATTAACACGGGTGTGTACTATATAAATATAATCAGTTTCTTAAGAATACTGATTCATTAATGAGTCTCCATCCTTTAATGCCTATAAACATAATAAGTTCACTAAGGAATGATAATGCATTATACTTCTCAACAATGAAATATGAAATAAAAGATGCATTAAAAGGCAGTAAAAGAACATAACAAAAGTCCAAGTGTTGGACTCAAAAACTAGTTTGGTAACATGGTGACAGCAACTTCTCTCTAACTGAAAGATGATATTTTCCAACCATATTCGGAAGCCAAAACTTATTGATATTGTAACATGTAGTATCCAAAGTCTCACTATTTTTGGTAAAGTTTTTCCATATGAAGTTGGNCCCCCCAACCCCAACCCACTCTCGATTTAAGGCAAAAAACTAGAGCAACGTCCCTCTCATTCCTCTCCTGTCTCACCCAAACCAAATGACAATTACCAAATATTTCATCCTTCCATCAGCACCCACACAGCCCCTCACTTTTTAAATTCACGATACCCACTGTCCCTTAATTTGTTCTTTCAATTTTCTGATAGATCTGAGAGAGACAGATCGAGAGGGTGCAGAGTTACCAAATCGTTCATTCCTCAAAAGAATCTGATGACCCTTATCAAACTTTAGAATCCCTAATACACTAAAAAGCAGAGAAAACTTTGCTGAATTTTAAACATAATAATCCAACTTTTAAATCCCAAATCAACAATAACAGAGAGAAAGATAGAGAGACTCACTTGTGCTTCTCAGTGAGAATTTGACGCTGCTTTCTGCTTTTACTTCTTCTTCTCAAAACCCTAAACACCTTCCAAAGAAACCCAAGATCTCAAAACCCTAAACACCTTCCAAAGAAACCCAAGAATCCCCTACAACTCTTGGTACTGATTAATTATCTCGCCCAGCCAGATAGAGCGTCGTTGACGGAGATGAGAGAACGACTTGCGCAGTGCCAAAAAATACCCAGGAAGAGAAAGAAAAAAGACGTCCCGGCCAGCTGGAAGAGAAAATCAATATATGTACCCAGCAGAATATATTCGTAAATGCAGGGGACCGGAGCTCTGCGGGCTATATAGCAGCCTTAGCAGGGGTGTTCAGCGCGAATTGAAAAATTAAGCCTGAAAGCGCGCGTTCCCATGAATTTCACTGGGTGACGTGTGGAAAGCAGGATACATGTCACCCTTGGGGTGACATGTGACCCATTATTTGCACGTCACTCTTTGTTTGTGACGTTTAATATTTTTAGCACGTCATCCCTATTATGACGTGTTAGTTTTTGAACGTCACCCCTTATAAGGGTGACCTTTTTTTTTTTTGCATGTCATCCTTAGGGTGACGTTTCATATTTTCCTTACTATTTAAATGTCACTAAGGTAGAGTTTTTTTGTAGTGGGTGGGAATTGCTCAACCCAGATGTAGAGATGGTTTATCTTCCACATCCAACGCCAGCTGATGGGGTTGAGGTTTCATTCACCAAACTTTAGGGGAAACCTGTTTTTTTAGTTAATTATTGTTTCACTTTCCTGGTTAATAATAATGAACATGTAATGATTAATGCTACTTAGTTCATAGTTTAATGCAAAATCAAACGAAACTCTTGGTTTATCATTAATCATTACAAGCATGTCAAAAAAAAAAAAAAAACTATTGGATATGATGTCTATATATAGATATATAATAAATGCCGTTTGTGCTTATGTCTATGTTCCTTTCAATATTTTAATGGTATGTCATGTGAAGCCAATTAACGATTATCATGTGTCATACACCTCACTAATTTTATTTTAAAATTATATAAAAAAAAAAGCATGCCAAATGGTGCGGTTAGCTTGAACTATTATTTGGCTATTTGGGGTGGCCAAACCACCTTCCATGCCCATTGGGGTTAGATCCGGCCACTCTTAAATGATCAAATGCGAGTGGTTATAAAATCACCCCTCTAGTAGGGCATGGGGTATTTTAGCCACCCCATATTTTTATTTTTCTTATTTATTTTTAAATAATATGAATGTGCTAGTTGTATATGGAACTCGTTAGATTGAGACTTTAGTACTTGACGTGATATGCAGTTAAATGTTTTAATGGGAGTACTACTTATCATATGTCCATTAGCCAGGTTTTAAAACTAAGTGATTTATTTTATTTTTGGTTAAACTATACGTATTAAAAAAGTAACTAACTCTATACTTTTTTAAATTTAAGGAAGTAGTTCAATCGGTTGAAAATATATAACAAAATTTAGTGATATGAATCTTCCTTTCTAATTGTTTCGAGTCAAACCCTACTCATTTCAAAGAAGAAGAAGAAAAAAAAAAATCATACTCTCCTCAGCATTAATCAACAACGTCCAATGCATAAATTAGGTGGGGGGATCAAGAAGATTTGTGGGGGAACATACTAGCTAGCTAGCTCGTATTCCACTTGATATTCATCATTTGGGCATAGCCTACAATGAAGGAAATGCATCAATTCCCAGTCTGATTTTATTCGTTTCATTGGCTTGGAAACTTAATGATTACTTTGTGAACCTCTTTTTCTTTATATACTTTCGTCGCTTGCATCATTGAGCTCAGGTGCGAGCTTATCAGTCCAAATATGAAGATATCCTACCTGCCCTACCCTACGTACCAACAACCAAAGGATTTGATGTGTGATTTCTCTGGTTTGCTTACTCCTTCTATATATGTAGCCATTATCGGCCAAGGCAGGATGCCCCATTTGCAATTAGGTTCAAACGGGTTACAAACTCGACAAGTTGAATCTAATAAGCAAAATGTCCCGATTACAATTAGGTTCGAACTGGGTTGCAAACACGACGTTTTGAACAATCTACTCGATATAAAGCAGATGTTTGATTTCTATCCAAATTTCTTTCTAATTTCAGCATAGATTAATTTTTCATATTATCTTAGGCTTGCCATTTCCAACAATAGATGTATTGAAAGTATAATAATTTTTTAATGATTGTTATGGAATGATTTTTGTTTCCTAGTTATCTTCCTGGTACTAATGAACAGTTGCTCAAGAACAAAATAATAATAATCCATCTTTTTTTATATTTTATATTTTCACTGGCGGGAATGTGTAAACTGTATAAAGTGGGGAAAAAATTTGAAAAATAAATGGGACAAAATTATGAAGGGTGACAGGACAATCAGACAATGAATGCGGAGGAGGTGGGTTGGGAATGGAAATTGATTTTGCTTTGGAAGTTTTTGGGAGAGTGGGGCACCGACATTTATGTCTACATGTGAACTCTGAAGACTGAAAGTACTTCTTAACTTATAACATAAACAAAAACAAGTGGACAGCTGACTGAAGAGTGGGTGAGACTACTGATTACATAATATTATTTTCCTCTAATTGAATTCTAAATCAACATTATGAATACCCCAATTATTGTTTCAATGACCAAATGAAATCCATGCTTGTTTGTTCTAACTTCTATATATTCTCTTTGAGCTCGCTTCTCACTTCTCCCTCAAATGGGTTAAATTCTTTTCTCTATAACATATTTGAGTAATCTTATAAACATTCTCACTTTTTTATACTAAATTTTTTTAAGTTTACAAGTGAATTTTAAAATCACAATTGAATTTATAATGAATTTTTATTAGACTTTAATCAAATTGTGATTTTAAAAGCTACATATAAATATAGAGAATTGGGTGTAAATAAAGTGAGAGTGTGTATTTTGTCCAACCAAACAAAAATGTTGAATTTTTTTATTTGAAAAATGTTATGTATTCTCTTGATTTTCTCATGACATTCTCTTGGTTCTAAATATATATTATTTTATAAAAATAAATTGGTGTCACCAGTCCTTTATATTTCTCTCATCCAATTTTTTAAAAATAATATATACTTAGAACTAGGAGAGGTTCATTTTGTGTTCTCTTAGTCCTAAGTGAATATTGTTTAAAAAGCAAAAAATAATATCTACGTAGGATGAAGAAAAAAAAAGAAGCTAAGGTTTTTTTTTGGACATATCGGTACAAGAGGGGAGAGAAAAAAAAATGATTTGACTTAATAACCTCCACTTCGTAAGATAGGATTCTCGACCAATTAAGCTACCCTTAAAACACATGGAATGAGTAATGATATAAAGAGAATTAGAGTCTTTCTGAAATTTTTTCAAATGTGATGTGATATTTAAAATCACCAATTAAATCGAAATTCAATAAAAATAATTTCAAATTTATTAGTAATTTTAAAAACTAGGTCACATTTAAGAGAACTCTGAATTAGGATCATCTCCGGTTCAAATGAACTAGAGAATATCCAGTTAATTATAATGTAAAGGTATTTTTCTCTATTTAAAAAGTAAAAATACAAAAATACCCTTAAAGTATAATTAACTAGATATTATCCGGTTAATTTAAACTAGATACAAGAGATGAAACAAAAACTTGTCAAATTGTTTCAGGATAAAAATGTAATAAAGAATAAAATTGGTCCACTTATATGTCTTAAACCTTAATTATTTAGCCAAAAAGGATCATTACTAAAAGGAGGTTGTTTGTTTAACAACACCTCTCCCTGGGTATTATTTATTTCATTCTCTAAGATAATTAACTTTTTATTATTATTTAAATAAAAAATTATTATAAAATAATTTGTTTACTTTTTTATATTCAGCATTATTATTTTTTAAATATTTTTTAGGGAAAATTTTACTTATTCTCTTGAACTTTCATGGTTTTTATAGATACCTTCTAATGTTCAAAAGCTCTCACTTAAGTGTATTAAACTTTGATTTTTTAGTCCGTAAAATTTTTTTTTGCAATTCCAATTTTACCCCTGACTCTATAACTACACCGTTCTTAAAACGACGAGTAATTTTGGGGTAAAATTGACATTGTATTTGGATTTTCTATACGAAAGGGGCAAAGTGAGAGAAAATCAAACTTTGATATACCTAAGTGAGAGGTTTTTAACATTAAAAAGTATCTGCAAAAATGGTCAAAGTTCAATAGGGAAAGTGAAATTTCTCCTATTTTTTATAATAAACAGTGCTATGAAAAAACATGACTTTTGCCAAACACCGCCTAAATGTATATTGAGAGAATAAATAATGAGAATCTCTCAAACACAGCAGACACGACACGTACAGACCACAGTGCAGCCTCGACCTTTTCGAATGGAGAATGAAAGGCGATTAAACAATACGCACACATTCCACGCATGAGCATTACACTTGTTTCAAATTGGTTCAAAGTACACGTGTTCCTCCCATGCCGGGGAGTTTAGTTGAATACCCACACGAGAGAGTAGAGCTAAAGGTTTTTGAATTCTCCATTGGACAACGGCTACTTCTTTCTGCACGATTATCAACACCAACTTTCAAAAGTCTGTCTTTCACTCTGCTCAAAAATATAAAAAAAAGTGGACTCCCTCCTTTTCCCTCTCTCTCCCTCCTCTTTTCGTGGTTGAAATAATTATTAGTTTAATAAATTATAATGGAAATTCTCTGCCATCATCACAACTCTCACCTCCATTCTACTCAACCTTCCACTGTTATCATAACAGTTTCGTTTCACTCCACTCTCTCTCTCTGTCCCCCGGCTTCATAGTTCATAGTGACTGAGAGCATTAGAAAGCTCTATCCAGGAATGGAAATGGGTGTCTTTGTTTGGATCTTCTCTCTGATTTTTGCAGCTACCCTTTTGAGCCCTTCTTCTCTTGCTCTCACTCAAGATGGTAAAGCCCCGTTTTTTTCTTTTCTTTTCTAATTCTTCTTGAAGTTAATTGTTTGGTTCCTAAAGGAGCAGTTTAAGAAAAAAAAAAAAAAAGTCTTTGAAGTTTTTTGTTTTATGAGAGCAAAACAGTCAGCTGAACCAAGTAAAAAAGGGTGCATTTTGTTGAGGGGCATCCTACAGATTTGGGTTATAGCTTGATTTTTTATTTTTTTGCTTTCTTTTTTTCTGAGCAACAAAATGAAGCTTAAAGTAACAATCTTTCTGCGTGTTATGATCTAGGTCTGACATTATTGGAAATAAGAAGCTGTTTGAATGACAGTAGAAACCTCCTCAGTAATTGGCAAGCTTCTGATGAGTCTCCCTGTAAATGGACTGGCATCACTTGCCATCTCAATGAACAAAGAGTGCGCTCTATGTATGTTAAGCCCTATTATTCAGTTTTTGACATTTGGTTCTATGCTACTTACTTCCAAGTGTAATCTTCCTCTACACTTTTTTTGGTTTTTCAGAAACCTACCTTACATGCAGCTAGGAGGGATTATGTCTCCCAGTATTGGTAAACTGAGTAGATTACAGAGACTGTAAGTCCAATGCCCACCAACTTTTCCTTTCTCTGATTTCATCCGTCTAAAGAAAATGAGTTTTAAATTTAACAGTTTCGACAATAAGGTTTTTTTTTTTTTTTTGTTTTAAATGTTTGAATCTTTTTTGGTGGTGAATCAGGGCACTTCACCGGAACGGCTTACATGGAATTATTCCTAATGAAATTACCAGTTGTACTGAGCTCAGAGCCCTGTAAGTGGAAATGGTTCCCTAATTCCTTCTTCTTTTCTTTTTTTTTTTTTAAAGAAAAGAAAAAAAGTTGCCCGTTATTCAATTGTTTTTTGAATGATTCTTTGTATTGACTCAACTCCCTCTCCGCCTTCAGTTACTTGAGGGAAAATTATCTCCAAGGAGGCATACCATCGGATATTGGAAACCTTTCTGATCTCACTATTCTGTAAGATCTTTGATACTATATTGTACTTGGATATTATTAGTTTCTTCTACTTTTTAGAATGATTAAATATGTATGAGCTATTCTTGTTAATCACTCGATTATCAATTCATCACTAGAGCTATTTACAAGTTCAATATAGTTATAGTCTGGATTGCTTTATAACACCAAAAGACTAAATATAGGGATTTATCAAGCAATTCATTGAAGGGTGCTATACCTTCCTCTATCGGCCGTCTAACACGATTGCGCTCTCTGTAAGTTCAATCAGAGCTCTAGCTATGTGGCATAACTATTTTCTTATTCGTTTACATTGTAAGAAAATTGGCAATATCTTGAAAGATTGTATGGGCTGTAATTTGTCTCAGGAACTTGTCCACCAACTTTTTCTCTGGTGAGATTCCAGATTTTGGAGCTCTAAGCACGTTTGGAAACGAGACGTGAGTACTCTTTGCATCATTTCGTAAATTTTATTGTCTATGCTCATTTGAATATAGTGCAAGCTATTATAAATAGATCATAGCTTCTAAAGTGCAAGCAACAACGTTACAACTGTTTATGTGGCAAGGAAATTTGGAATATCCTTTGGTCTTTGGATTTGAGACGAGGAAAGCACTAAGCTACACAAGTCAGAGTAGGGTATTGACATCTTGGGTTGGTTTATAAGGCATCACTCTATTATACATAACTTAAAATCATTTGAGACAAGAAGAATGATGTATACTGGTATATAATGGAAACAATGCAACTGGTAAACTAGGTGCACAAGTAGACCTATCAAATTTGGGTGTAGCATGAGGATGCATCTACTTGATATCTAGTTCTTGTTAATTGAATTTACCTGTAAAAATGTCATTTAGTGGCAGTGTGTGAACAAGCTTGCACTTGCTTGAATATAGGATCCTGTCACTCAGGAGGGTATATTTAATTAATGACCCAGACTTACTTTCATTGGCATCCTGAAAGAAAGCCAAGAGAAAATTTTACATCTTAGCTGATTTTGAAAAAGTGCATAATTTAGTCTCCCTTTAGTATTTGTTCCGTAAGTACTTCTATAATCTCCTCAAATTCCTCTTCTAGTTTCTTTCCAATGGGAAAGGAGGATAGCAGGAGTGCCTGCAACCTAGTCCTATGTTTATCAGGGCTTTGAAATTCACAAGGAAGCTGAAGTATTCACAATTTTGCAATAATTGTCAGCACCCAAAAACTTTTTAGATAAATACTTCTACAAAGTAATCACAATTGTAAACACCTTCTATTGCCTGACTTACTTTGTCACTGATGTATTCTGTTTCATGCTCCATCCCATTGCATTTTCTTAATAAATGCCCTGCTTATGCATAGATTTACTGGCAATCTTGACCTTTGTGGCCGGCAAGTGCACAAGCCGTGTAGGACTTCAATGGGATTCCCTGTAGTGCTACCACATGCCGAAAGCGATGAAGCAGCAGGCAAGTTTAACACATTGTTTCTTGGATTCTAGTTGATTGACAAATTGTCCATGTAGATCTGGTCTCTATCTCTGCAAAATCAGTTTGACCACATTACAATTACATATGTGCATAAGGTAACTCTGGTTTACATATTGTGGGGTTTCTGCAGTCCCTACTAAGCGATCCTCTCATTACATCAAAGGAGTGCTGATTGGTGCAATGTCCACAATGAGTCTTGCGCTTCTTGTGCTCCTTGCTTTGCTCTGGGTTTGGTTACTATCAAAGAAGGAAAGAACTGCTAAGAAATACACAGAAGTCAAAAAGCAAGTCGACAAAGAAGCAAGTGAGCAGAATTTTCTGCTTTCTCAATATAAGCATTTCATCATTTTTTTTTTTTTGGTTCTATTATAATCATTGCCAAAAAAACCTTTGACTTTTGAACAGGCACAAAACTTATTACTTTCCATGGTGACTTGCCATACCCCTCGTGTGAGATCATAGAAAAGCTGGAATCTCTTGATGAGGAGGATGTTGTAGGGTCGGGAGGGTTCGGTACCGTGTACAGAATGGTTATGAATGATTGTGGAACATTCGCTGTTAAAAGGATCGATCGAAGTCGTGAAGGATCAGATCAAGTATTTGAGAGAGAGTTAGAAATTTTGGGTAGCATCAAGCACATAAATTTAGTAAATCTACGAGGTTACTGCAGACTCCCAGCTTCAAAGCTTCTTATCTATGATTATATGGCTATGGGCAGCTTAGATGATTTCTTGCATGGTATGCTTCTCAATTTTGGATACTGTGGTTCTTGTTTATATGCTGATATTTGAGGATTTGTTTGGCCATGAAATAAAAAACAATGTGAACAATGAAAGAAATCAGCTCTCATATTGGTAGTCAAGTTCAGTATTTGAATTTTTTTTTTCTTTATTTCTGACGTACTAGTAGTAATACACCTGTTTGAACAGTTACCTATAATCTCTATTATTAGTTGCAAATAGACAAAGAAGAAAGTTTTTAAAACTATATAGCAAACAAAAAAATTCTGCAGCTAAGAATCCTTAATCAATTGCTCTAAGATGCCATCTCTCAGTTACTCTGCTTAGGTGTAAGCATTCTTCGGTCACTAAACTTTGCATAATTGTTTTGTTTTGATTTTATTTTTGGGTATTCCATCTAGTAATAGTTTTGCATGATACGAATCCAAGTATATTCCTATGTATAAAACGTTGCAATTGTTAAAACTTGAAATGCAATGGTTTTGTGATTTCTATCCTTTTCTTTTTGGTCTTTTTCTTATTAGAACTTGGCCCTGAAGAAAGATCATTAAACTGGGGTGCTCGATTGAAAGTAGCCCTTGGTTCTGCCAGGGGTCTGGCATACTTGCATCATGACTGCTGTCCAAAGATTGTGCATCGTGACATAAAATCCAGCAACATTCTCCTTGATGAGAATTTGGAGCCTCGTGTATCGGACTTTGGTCTTGCTAAGCTTTTGGTTGATGAGGATGCCCATGTCACAACAGTGGTTGCTGGCACTTTTGGCTACTTAGCACCAGGTGCGTATTTTGATTTAGCCTCTACGACATCAAAGCTAAAAACTGTTTTTAGTTAGCCTCTAGGGTCATGCTATTTTGATAATTAGAATATCAGGTTGAATAAGGCCAAACTGTTTGATAACAATTTACATGGGTAATGTTTAAGTGAAATGCTTTTACGGCATGCATTATGACAAGATTAAAGGAAATAGTATTGGATTACAGCAAAGGAGCTTTTTGCCTCATGACAAACTGAATGAATGCTTGTTTTGGGAATGAGTTGCTTGGAGATATAATGGTGCTTGCTAGTGTTTCAGAAAATTGACAGGAAATCTAGACTATCTAGTGATCTTCAGACTACCTAAAAAAGTTAAGTGGTCTGAACCAACAGCAATGCTGCAGTGTATCAGAAAATCTGGCACAATGAACAGTTTTTTTGACACATTTCCTTAGTCTCAAATCTAACTCCTTTTCATTCTATCAGATTACCCTTGATACTCGTTGAACCATGGAATGTCAAATTAAGGGTTTGATGATAGCTATAGGATTGTAGGAATGGTTATTAGCAAAAGATTATTACAAAATGTCGTGGTAGTAGTTTGTAAAATTATCTCCAAATTGTTTTCATGTCTGCTGATGGTGCTAGTTTCAAATGATTCAAGGGCTGTTTATGTCATACCCCTGAGCAAGTGCAATAAGATTATAAAAGTTGAAAAAATTTATGACTCCCACACACCCTATTTATGGCTCTTGGCATAAATTTTATTTGATCATTTGATGTATGTTTTTTGCAATCATTGGCTGATCCTCTGTCGCATGTAGACTCTTCTCCTTTTTGACTATTGCTACACAGACACCAGAGGCTCATGCAAGTGACAAACACCCCCCCACCCCACACACACACACGTAGTATATATTTAGGAAAATTTTCTAGTCTTGTCCCCATTCCACTTCACCAATTGTGGCCATTTATTTGATTGCCAGAATATATGACCTATGTTACTAATCCCAATGGTATTATTTACCATAATACAGAGTATCTGCAAAGTGGGAGAGCCACTGAAAAATCAGATGTATATAGTTTTGGAGTTCTTTTGCTAGAGCTTGTAACTGGGAAGAGACCTACTGATGCATCTTTTGTGAAGAGAGGCTTAAACGTTGTTGGTTGGGTAAGCTCTCCAGTCTTTCTTGCCATCTTATATCTCCATCTAATGCAGTGAATGTAATACAGAACTTATAATGTTCATTTGCAGATGAATATGCTATTGAAGCAAAACCAATTGGAACAAGTAGTAGATAAAAGGTGCACGGATACAGATATGGAAACCCTAGAAGCAATCCTAGAAATAGCAGCCCGGTGCACGGATGCAATCCCAGATGATCGGCCAACAATGAGCCAGGTATTGCAGTTGCTAGAGCAAGAGATCATGTCACCTTGCCCCAGTGATTTCTATGAGTCACATTCAGATTATTGTTAATGATATACCTGTAGCAGTCAGTGCTGCTAATACAATGTGATGTTACCTCAACCATGTTTTGGGAGCGATTGCCCCTATCTGTGGGGTCTGTATATTGTTTTCTTGGAAATGGCAGATGTGAGTCCTCCTGCCTGTTGGTCTGCTCATAATTCCTGTTCTGTTTTGGCATATAAATTCAGTTGGAAACGGTTTTTTGAAGGCAAGAAATTATGAACTTATAACAACCTTAAATGGTAACCAACCAATTGTAGTTCTAGTTCGGAAGATCACTAGAAAACTATACCATCCATCGTGAAATTTTTTTCACTAAGCTGATGACTCAATTTTAAGCAAGGATGTTTTGATATAGTAGAAGCGATAGAAAAGGGTATTCTTGAACACAAGGAAAAATAAATAGTAAGAAATTCCTGTCTTGGTTTCAATTTTTACTAACAACTAAAGAAAAAATGGAGAAGGTATACTTAATCCCGTCAAAAATCACAATTTTGATACTTGTACCTCAGTTTAAAAAGTGAAAAATCATCTCCATTAGAATGGAAATCGGCATGGTTCAACTTGCCGGGATGGAAACAAGAAATGGTCCATTCATTTGGGCCATTGGATGGCTAGTCATGTATTATAGGCGATGGTCGCAAGGGAATTTTCATGAGGTTGGGCATACACTAAAACATGGATTCGGCTTCTTGAGGTTGGGCATGCACTAAAACTTGGGTTTGACTTTTGCAATATGAATTTCTTAGCCTATTAGTGTTAGTTACTTTAAGTCTTATTGATGTTCTGATGGGGTGAGTGTTAAGTTATAACTCAATTGATCTTGGAGGAGCACTTGCGATTTTCACTGTCTAAGCCTTTTGAGTAACGGCTCACAGATTGGTGTCATTATGTTTATGACCAAATAAATTAACGACACCCCGTGAGTTAATGTTATATTATAGTTATGCTGAAGTAAAATATTATTATTAGCATTTCCCTCTAACCTTTTTGCTTAGAGATGATACCATGTATTCTCCCACCTATCTTTTTACCATCTTTTCACTTTCAACATCTTGATTTTTTTAAAAAAAAAACAAAAAACAAAAAACAAAACAAGTGAGAGGAGATGGTGAGAGATGGGTGGGAGAATGCAAAAAAGCAAATCTTTTTCGCTTAAGGGTAAAAGGGTTGCACCGCTGGAAAGTGCAGCAAATGTACCAAAAAGAGATGAAACAGATATTTCAAAATCTATGGCACGTGAATTCGTCCCAGATGTCTTCACCTTGGCAGACATGTACCGTCGAAAGCATAACCCTTCCCTGCAGAGAACCATTAATTAAAGTGAAAGAGGCGCATGCTGATGGACGATGCCAAATTTTCTACATTGAATGATTGAAACTACTATCCATATAGTGGTCAACTTTTCCAACTTCTGTAAAAAAAAAATAAAAATAAAAGGCTGAATCTGCTGCATTGAGCAAGAAGAAACTGGAAGGAAAGGTAGTGATAGTCACCGGAGGCGCAAGTGGAATTGGAGAGGCAGCCGCACTCGTTTTCGCGAATCATGGTGCACGAATATGGTGGTGATCGCTGACATCCAAGATGAATTAGGCCAAAGGATAGCTGAATCCATTGGATTGGAGCGTGCCAGCTACACCCATTGTGATGTTACCGATGAAGAGCAAGTGAAAGCCATGGTGGAATCGACGGTCCAAAATCACAGGCAGCTCGACATCATGTTGAGTAATGCCGGGGTTATAAATAGGTCTGAGCAGACCATTGTTGACCTCGATTTTTCAGACTTGGACCGCCTGTTTGCAATCAACGTTCGAGGCATGGCGGCGCGTGCGATGTTTGAAGGGCACGTGAGGTCCGCATTGTGTGCACGGCGAGTGTGGTCTCCAGTTGTGGTTATGACAGGTGTACTGATTATGTCATGTCAAAGCACGCGGTGGTTGGGCTGGTTCGATCGGCAAGCGCGCAGCTTGGGGTGCATGGGATCAGGGTGAACTGCGTATCACCGTCTATAATGGCCACGCCAATGACATGCCGTGCGTTTGGGATGGGTCCTGAGCAATTGGAAGAAAGTTTTGAGCCGCTCATTCCTTTGAAAGGGGTTGTATTGAAGACAAGTCACGTAGTAGATGCTCTGCTTTTTCTTGCATCTAATGATTCTGGGTTTGTCTCCGGGCATAACCTAGTGGTGGATGGTGGCTTCCTGGCTCAGTAAACTACCTTCCAATAAAATCTGATTTTGTAATATCTTTTGAGAAGATGTGGTGGATTCTACAGTTGCCATATAAATATGCAATAAAAAGTTGTTCTGTGGTTAAAGCCATTCAGGTTGGTTCGATAAACTATTTTATTAAATAAAAATATATATTTTTTAAAATAAAAAAATAAGAATATTTGGTATGAAAGAAATTTTGTTTTGTAGTGATTTTTTTATTTATTTAAATAATAATAAAAAGTGATTGATGAGATGTAAAAAGTAAAAGAATGATAAAAAAATAAGAAAATAGAATTTTGTGCCTTTGTCTTTGCCAAACCGTTTACCAAAAGCTGCCTCGATAACCTTTTTTTTGAAGTGAGCCATTCAATTGCTTTAAGAATTGGACAACGATTTATTTTGAATTTGGTTGAAAGAACTATAAAATAGTGATGTTTTCTTTGAGAATGGAAGAAGCATATACTGATTTAACGAGTGACTCTATAAATTATATATATTTCTTTAGAAATGTTAGGTGGGTGTTCTTTTTGTGCCTTTTTAGTCATTTTCTAAAAAAATAAAATATTTTTACTTTTTCATAAAATAATATTTAATTAAGATTAAAAGAACACTTAATATTTTCATATTTATATACTATAATTATTTCACAATAATAATATGCTAGTCATAACTTACTTTTTAATTAATTAGTCATTGTAAAAATATATATATATCTATCAAATGTTGATTTTAATTGTCAAATAAAAATAGAGTATATAACATTTTTTTAAATATTATTAAAAAAGTTAGAAAAAATTATATTAAAAAAATAATTATTTCTTACCTACAAGAAACTGAGTTGCTACCACCCGATTCAGGAAAATATTGTGTCCAGATCAGAAGTGACTAATTATGTTTAAAAAAATAATGTTGATTCCCTGTATATACTTGTCTCTTTGCCGTGGAAAGAGGGTAGCGGCGTTTGTTCAATTCTGGAGCCCAACAAATTTGACTACTATGCACGATTGGTCGTGTAATGGAGTTGAGCAAAAAGACCCAAACGGAAATGTCACTGGTAGTGGTTGAGTGTCACTTTCTCAAACGTACGCTGCCGCCTGCAAATTTTCTACACAGAGAGAAGGAAGTTTCCCGCTACCCAACAAATATATATATATATATATAGTGGTCGTCTTTTTGGTAGCATCTCAATTTCAGTAGTGTGGTAAAAAAATGGCTGAATCAGGATTGAGCAAGAAGAAACTGGAAGGAAAGGTGGTGATAGTCACCGGGGGCGCAAGTGGGATTGGAGAGGCAGCAGCCCAACTTTTTGCCATCAATGGTGCACGTATGGTGGTGATCGCTGACATCCAAGACGAAGTGGGCCAAAGAGTAGCCGAATCCATTGGATTGGAGCATGCCAGCTACATCCACTGTGATGTTACTGATGAAGAGCAAGTGAAAGCCATGGTGGAATCGACGGTCCAAAATCACAGGCAGCTCGACATCATGTTGAGTAACGCTGGGTTGCTAAGCCGGTCAGACCAGACCATTCTTGATCTTGATTTCTCAGAACTTGACCGCCTGTTTGCAGTCAACGTTCGCGGCATGGCGGCTTGTGTAAAGCATGCGGCACGGGCGATGGTTGACGGGCACGTGAGGGGGAGCATTGTGTGCACGGCGAGTGTGGCCTCTTGCTCTGGTTATGACAAGTTCATTGATTATTTCATGTCGAAGCACGCGGTGCTTGGGCTGGTTCGATCAGCAAGCAATCAGCTTGGAGCGCATGGGATCAGGGTGAACTGCGTGTCGCCGTATATATTAGCTACGCCGATGACATGCCGGGCGGTTGGGATGGATCCAGAGGAAGCGGAGGAAGTGGAAAAGATGTTTGAGCCCGACATTCTTCTGAAAGGGGTTGGATTGAAGGCGAATCACGTAGCTGATGCACTTCTGTTTCTTGCATCCAACGATTCTGCGTGTGTCACAGGGCATAACCTAGTGGTGGATGGTGGCTTCCTGGCTAAGTAATCAATTTCCAACTCTAGTTTGCAGCAAAGCTTTGTTGGGTTTTGGTCCTTTTTGAAGATGGCAATAAAGAAAATAATATCCAAGAGTAAATTCTTCCAATGATCAATAAGCATATATACCTAATTTACATGTATGAATCATGAAGAATAGACTCTAGGGTAATCAAATTGACATGAATATATAGAACAATGTATTTTACAAACATTTCAAACCAATCACGTCTTAATTAGGACAAAAAATCAAGCCCGTTGATTTGTTCTTAGTTTCTTGGCACTCCCCCACAAATTAAATTGTATGTACATTACAACCAACTTGCCAAGTAATTAATTGTGGATCTTCAGGTGTAATGGATTATAAAGTAGTTTCGTGGGTGTTAAGTCTATTAGAAAATTAGAGTGGGGGAGGCTGTATCGCTCAAGAAAGTTAGCCCCCACATTAAGGAAAATGAATTGCTCATATGAAGTGGCTCAATTATACAAGCTCATGAGTGATAAGTCTGGCCTAATTAAATCTACTAAATAAGTGATTGGTTTAACCATGCAATAATTGAGATTTGAAAGAAATTTACAATTGGTAATAAAAATACTCTAAAAATTATAGGGAATTTTAATTGATGTGTATATGTTTGTGCAACATATATGTAGTACAAAAGGGTAGGTGAGATTACAAATACCGAAAGTTGGACCTACATAGACGCACATCTCCTGTTATTTTAAAGGGAAATACTAGGTTCTTTTTTTGTATTCTCTAAACTGTAATGTGACTTTTAAAATTACTATTGAATTTGAAACTCTCATTATTGACTTTTAATCTATTGGTGATTTTAAAAATCACATCATTGTTAGGAGGACACAAAGATAACACTAAAAGAGCACTTATCATTTCTCAGGTAAGATTAAGGTGGTGTTTGTTAAACAACACCAAAACCCCCCACGGCACTGTTCATCCCACGACATTGTTCACCCTTAAAATAATAATAATAATGATTGATATGAAAAAATAAAAAAATGGTATTGAAAAGTGAAAAATTTTGTTTTGTAGTGATTTTTTTTTTTTTTGAATAGTAATAAAGAGTAAATGATTTGATATAAAAAGTTAATGATTTGATATATTTTTTTTTGAAAAAATTGAAGTGAATAATATTGTGGAATGTGGGGGAATGTGAGAGAATTTGATGGTTAACAAGCAAGGCCTATAACATCATCATTTTCGGCTCAAACGACTAAACTTTAAATTGAGTCGACAACAATTTTCTAAATGTCGCTTAATTGCATGTCTTCTTATTTCTTCTTCACCCACTTCCACTTTCTTAATTTCTCTTTCCCCACCAACCCATCTTCCAAGCCTCGTCCAACTACTCACATCAACTGAACTACGCATTTTATTTCCCAAAATCCAAACTTTTGAAAGTGATAAATGCTAATACGGCTGAATCTCAACCATTTAACCTGAAAATAGTTTACATGCACTTGCATATGAGAATACCTTCTATAAGGACCAGTTTACAGCATCTAATAATATGGTGACACCTCGTATAAAAACACCGCATACTATAAATATGAGAACATTGGATCTCAACCCTTGAAAATAATAATAATAATACGTTGGACAAAATTTAATTTCCATTCTTCCTATTTTCCCCGACAACACCCCACCACCAGCCCCACCGATGACGGCAATGAAGAAATTATTTATAGAATTTGTGTAGTCAAAGAAATCCTGCAATACATTGAATTAATATATTAGAAGTTGTATAATTTATTGTTGTAAGGTTGTATAGTCATTATAAATATGATGAATATAAAAATCCCTTAATATTCGCATAAAGAAATATTTTGAATTTACAAATCTTACGGCAAAAAGTCGAAGGTTTTTTAGAGAACTTATCCTTGCTGTGCAAATATTGTAGTACAAACGTGGTGGGTGGGATTGCAAATATTGAAGGTAGACCCAGAATCTACAGATTGCAATAAAAAATATCCAACCTCATCGCCTTAGATTTGTCTCTTTCGAAAATTTCCAAAGGTGGCGGCATTTGTTCAATTCTGGGTCCGCCCTATAAATTTGACCACTATGTTTTTGAAAGGAAGCTTCACGCTACCCAACAAACATATATATATATATATTAGTGGTCGTCTTTTTCGTATCATCACAATTTCAATTGCGTGTAAAAAACAATGGCTGAATCCGGATTAAGCTTGAAGAAACTGGATGGCAAGGTGGCCATAGTCACCGGAGGCGCTAGTGGGATTGGAGAGGCAACCGCACGACTTTTTGCCAACAACGGTGCACGTATGGTGGTGATCGCTGATATCCAAGATGAAGTAGGCCAAAGAGTAGCCGAATCCATTGGATTGGAGCGTGCCAGCTACATCCATTGTGATGTTTCCCATGAAGAGCAAGTCAAATCCATGGTGGAGTCGACGGTCCAAAATCACAGGCAGCTCGACATCATGGTGAGTAATGCTGGGGTTGGGAGTAGGTCCGACCAGACCATTCTTGATCTTGATTTCTCAGAACTTGACCGCCTGTTTGCAATCAACGTCCGAGGCATGGCGGCTTGTGTAAAGCATGCGGCGCGGGCGATGGTCGACGGGCACGTGAGGGGGAGCATTGTGTGCACGGCGAGTGTGGCGTCTTGCACTGGTTACGACAAGTTCATTGATTATTTTATGTCGAAGCACGCGGCGCTTGGGCTGGTTCGATCGGCGAGCAATCAGCTCGGAAGGCATGGGATCAGGGTGAACTGCGTGTCGCCGTTTATAATAGCTACGCCACTGACATGCCATGTTCATGGCGTGGATGCTGAGCAAGCGGAGGAAGTGGAAAAGATTTTTGAGCCGCACATTCCTTTGAAGGGGGTTGTATTGAAAGAGAATCACATAGCCGATGCGCTGCTGTTTCTTGCATCTAATGATTCTGCGTGTGTCACCGGGCATAACCTTGTGGTGGATCGTGGCTTCCTTGTTAAGTAATCAAACTCCCCCCAAAAAAAAAAGAAAAAAGAAAATAGCAAACTTATTTGTGTTTCGGAATTTGGCAAAGATGGATTATGTGAAATAATATGAAAGATCGAGTAAGTTGTTCTATGTTTGCTTCTGCTCTGTTTTTCCTCATTTTTTCTCTCTTGTCTTCTTCTTCCGGTGAATAAGCAGACGTAGGCCTGTAAACGAGCCGGCACACTCGACAGCTCGCTCGATACTCGCTCGACTAAGCTCGAGATCGACACTGTAGAAGCTCGCTCATTACTGTTGAAACTCGCTCGATTAGCTAGCGACACATACCCGGCTTGCTCGATTAAGCTCGACGGGGGCTCGTGGGTTCGACTCGTTTAAGTCGAGCTCGTTTGAAACTTGCCCGGCTCGTTTATAGCTCGCGAGCTTGACCCATTTAACTCGAGAATCAACCGGCTCGCCCGACTCGTTTAGGGCTCGTGAGCTCGACCCGTTTTATCATCCGACCCGACCCGTAATGTAACCAAAAAAAAAAAAAAAAAAACATGTTATTAATCAACTAATAATAATGTGTGTACAATTAACTAATTAAGATGTTCAATATCCAATGCCCAATTGAACAATAATAATCATATGTTCAATGTGTGTAAAATTAACTAATTAATATTTAAGGGTATAATATACCTAACATTATAATTTATATTGACTATCTTATTAGTTATAAGTTTAATGTCCAATGTCCAATGCCCAATTCAATAACAATAATAATAATCATAGGTTCAATGTATGTACAATTAACAAATTAATATCTAAGGCCTAAGGGTATAGTATAGTTGACATTATAATTTATATTGACTATGTTATTATTTATAGGTTTAATGTCCAATGTCCAATGCCCAATTCAATAATAATAATAATAAGCATAAGTTCAATGTGTAATTTATCATATCATATCATATAGGAATTATATTACTTAGTTAGTAAATAATAGGGTAGGGATAAGTTGATAAGTAAGTAATCTAACAGGATAAGTTATGGTTAATTAATATGGTATTTATACACTACATTAATATGGTAAATTAGTAATAATTACACCATAGAAATGATGGTAAATTAATGAAGTATGATAGATTATAATCATTATATCATATAATGTTATCATTATCTACATATATCATTATATCATTATCTACATATAATTATATCATATAATTAATAAAATATGAAATATGAATTAAATTGGTAAATTGGTAGTAATTACACCATATAAATTATGGTAAATTATACTTAATATTTATACTTAATTTTTAATTTATCATATCATATCATATAGGAATCATATTATATATCATATGATAGACTACTAGCTATTTAGTCTAGTTACTTAGTTAGTTAGTAAATAATAGGGTAGGGATAAGTTGATAAATAAGTAATCTAACATGATAAGTTATGGTTAATTAATATGGTATTTATACACTACATTAATATGGTAAATTAGTAATAATTACACCATAGAAATGATGGTAAATTAATGAAGTATGATAGATTATAATCATTATATCATATAATGTTATCATTATCTACATATATCATTATATCATTATCTACATATAATTATATCATATAATTAATAAAATATGAAATATGAATTAAATTGGTAAATTGGTAGTAATTACACCATATAAATTATGGTAAATTATACTTAATATTTATACTTAATTTTTAATTTATCATATCATATCATATAGGAATCATATTATATATCATATGATAGACTACTAGCTATTTAGTCTAGTTACTTAGTTAGTTAGTAAATAATAGGGTAGGGATAAGTTGATAAATAAGTAATCTAACATGATAAGTTATGGTTAATTAATATGGTATTTATACACTACATTAATATGGTAAATTGGTAATAATTACACCATAGAAATGATGGTAAATTAATGAAGTATGATAGATTATAATGATTATATCATATAATGTTATCATTATCTACATATATCATTATATCATTATCTACATATAATTATATCATATAATTAATAAAATATGAAATATGAATTAAATTGGTAAATTGGTAGTAATTACACCATATAAATTATGGTAAATTATACTTAATATTTATACTTAATTTTTAATTTATCATATCATATCATATAGGAATCATATTATATATCATATGATAGACTACTAGCTATTTAGTCTAGTTACTTAGTTAGTTAGTAAATAATAGGGTAGGGATAAGTTGATAAATAAGTAATCTAACATGATAAGTTATGGTTAATTAATATGGTATTTATACACTACATTAATATGGTAAATTGGTAATAATTACACCATAGAAATGATGGTAAATTAATGAAGTATGATAGATTATATCATATAATGTTATCATTATCTACATATATCATTATATCATTATCTACATATAATTATATCATATAATTAATAAAATATGAAATATGAATTAAATTGGTAAATTGGTAGTAATTACACCATATAAATTATGGTAAATTATACTTAATATTTATACTTAATTTTTAATTTATCATATCATATCATATGGGAATCATATTATATATCATGAGTCATATTATATATCATATGTCATTACCCTAAAACCCTACATATATCATTATATCATTAATAAACTACCTCATTAGTCATTAGACTCATTACTACAATATATCATATAATTAATAAAATATGAAATATGAATTAAAATTGATTAATCCGTATTAATAAAGTATTATTAATTATAATTATAATTAAAGTATAGTTAATTATAATTTGATTATTATAATTTAATTAAAGTATATTATTATAAATTTGATTAATTATAATTAATCAATTTGATTAATCCGAATTTAATTAATAAATTTATTATGAATTAAAATATATAACGTTTATTTATTATAGCCGTTGGATTAAAGTTGATTAATCCGTAGCCGTTCGATCGTGTAAGTTGACGACAGCTGTAAACCACCCCACAATGTTAGTTATCCAGTGTAGCGCATTACAATATAAGCTTGTTAATCGACGATCTCAAATTCAATGAAATTAATTACATTAGAATCAACGGTCGAACAAAAGTAATGTGCTTTAAATGGTTCTGGTTGCAATGAGTCTTGCCGCGGAGGATCAGAAGACACTTCACGTCTTTGCACGCGGCGCACGCGGCTCGAGACTGACACGTCTCGGTATCTCAATGATCGTTTAGGGCCGTCCGTTTTTTTAAGATGAAACTGGAGCCGTTGGATCGAGAAAATGGTTTATAGCTGTAAACCAATCGCCCAAACGGTTATGCTCTAGTGTTCCACAATACACGTGAGCTCACTAATCTTAAATAAGTTTTAAAATCAATATGATAATAAACGACCCAGATGAAATCTTGAGTGCACATCGAACGGCTTCACGAAAGCACGCATGCACTGGATAATTATCCAGTCTCGTTTTCTTCACGCAAGCACGGGAAACGAGGAGGCACGTTTCAGTTTAATTTGGGCCGTCCAATTTTTGGCGATTAAACTACAGCCGTTGGATCAAAAACTATTAAACGCTTAACTGGGACACGCAGCACGCGTAGAAAAACCCTAAAAATTTAATCAAATCTAACCGTTCACTTAATTTTAAACAATCTCATCCAACGGCTGGGGATCGTTTTGAGAAAAAAAAAAACCATAAAAAACCCTAATCGGTCACTCAGCCACTCAAGCACTCATTCAGTCGCTCCAACTCCAAGTCTTTCATCCAACTCACTTTTTCGTTCTCACTTCTCACCACTCACCAGACACCAGTTAGGGTTCTAACCAGGTAGGCTAACTAGATTCCACAGAGCTACTGAGCAAATCGAACGAAGAGAGAAGGGTTTCATGATTGAATCCCTTCTCTCTTCGTGTGAACCCATTACCCATTTTTTTCCCATTCCATTCCGACGAAGAGTCTGCTGTCTGCATAAGTGCCTATTGCCTAGGGTTAGACTATGAGACTGAGAGGGGTGAGGGAAATGATACAGGGTTTCGTTTCTGATTCTGAGCAAGCACTCAATGCTTCTCAATGTAGTTGGTTGAATACTTTCTTGCACGCAATACTTTCACGAGTCACGAGCCGTTGATGGATCATCTGATATCCATCCAACGGCTTCCTTACCACTCGTACAAGATATATCAAACCAAAAGAGTCCTCCTAGCCCATCCAATCTCACCGCCTAATCCTGATTTTCTTATCTTTTTTACATTCTTTATATGATTATTTGTGTTTTTTCAACTGATGCTTCATTTTTCTTGTGATTTGAAAGAGGCGAAGATGATTGCTCTTGATCTGACACTTACGACTTTGTACACGGAAATGGAAATCGAGTACTGGGCTACCAAGTACTCGATTGCCATTTTTTTATTTATTCCCAAATCCCCCCATGATCCATCCGGACCATCCCCCTTATATATTCGAGTGTTTGTTTACAAAGATGTATGATCTTGCTTTCTGCTTACTGCTTAGTGCTTGCCGAATCAGAAAACCTTCAGAAAACCTTTAAGTTAAGTTTATTTTAGTTTTAAGTTTTCTTGTGTTTTATTGTTTCATTTTTCTAAAACCCTAACTAATCTTCATTATTTTTTACTTTCATCATTTCAGGGAGGTAGCACTTAATTTGCAAGGTAGTAGCTACAACAGTGTTCAATCTGCAAATTGTATGAACTTTGAAGTTTCAGGTTTTTTTTTTTTTTTAAAAATAAAATTGTTCTGTCTGTTTCTATTAATTGTTTATAATCTGTTTGAGCATGTTTATTTGTTAATAATCTGTTTAAGCATGTTTAATTGTTTATAATCTGTTTGAGCTTGTTTATTTGTTATAATCTGTTTGAGCATGTTTAATTGTTTATAATCTGTTTGAGCATGTTTAATTGTTTATAATCTGTTTGAGTTTGTTTAATTGTTTATAATCTGTTTGAGCTTGTTTATTTGTTATAATTTGTTTGAGCTTGTTTATTTGTTTATAATCTGTTTAAGCATGTTTAATTGTTTATAATCTGTTTGATCTTGTTTAATTGTTTATAATCTGTTTGAGCTTGTTTATTTGTTATAATCTGTTTGAGCATGTTTAATTGTTTATACATGAGTATGATTCTGTTTTAAGTGATTAAGCTTATGATTATTATTCTGTTTAAGTGTTTAAGCTTGTGAGTATGATTCTGTTTATGATTATGATTTTGTTTAAGTGTTTATGATTCTGTTTAAGTGTATAAGCATATGAGTTATTTATGTTAGAATTATTTGATAATTATTTATGTTAGTTTAAAATCTGCCATGTTAGAAACTTTGATTTTAATTAAATTAATCATCAGTTAAATTTTTTAATTAACAGTTATGGAGAATATGAATCAATCTATGGCATTGGAAGATGTTGGAGTTGATTTAGATGATGATACACTTACTGTTATTCCTACACTTGAAACTGTTGAGTCTGGTAACACTGTCTCTCCTGCTGTTGGTAGGGCTGGGGCTGGGGCTGAGGCTAGGCCTGGGAATGGTTCTGGGGCTGGGGCTGGGGATGGAAATAGTGAGAAAGGGCAGTTTCAAAAGAAGGAGAGGCGAAAGACTTCCAAAGTCTGGAATGACTTTGTCTCGGTCAAAATAGGGGGAGTTCAGAAATCACAGTGCAATTGGTGTAAAAAATTGTTTACTGTTGGCAAAATCTAGTACTACCTCAACCCTAAATAGGCATTTGACTTCATGTGTTAGATTTGTTGAGTATCATAACAGTAAAAAGCAAAAGACCTTGTCTTTTGAGCCTAGCCGTGAGTGTAGTGACCATGATGGTTTTGGTAGTTTGACAACTTTTAGTTATAAAGAGAGTACGGTTAGGGAACTTGCTGGCCATATGGTGCTACTCCATGAGTACCCTTTCAATATGATGGAGCATGAACTTTTTAATAAGTTCATGAGGGCCTGCACACCCCATTGGAAAAAAATTAGCCGTGCAATTGTTAGGAATGACTGCATGACCACTTACCATAATGAAAAAAGAAAGCTGAGAGTTCTTTTGAAAGTTGTTGACAAGGTCAACATCACCACTGATATGTGGACATCTCGTCAAAAATTGTCATACATGGTGGTGACTTGCCACTTTGTGGATTCAAGTTGGTGCCTCCAAAAAAGAATTCTAAATTTTTGCAATGTTCCTCCTCCACATTCTAGTGTAGTGATTGCTAATGTATTAAGAGATTGTTTTGCTGATTGGGAAATTGAGGATAAAATTCACACCATTACTGTTGATAATGCTTCAGCTAATGCCTTTGCAATTAAAATTATAAAAGATGACTTTCAGTTGAAAAATTCAATGCTGGTTGGGGGTAGGTTGTTTCATGTTAGGTGTTGTGCACACATTACAAATTTGTTGGTGCAATCTGGACTTGCAGAAATTAAGGATATTATAGATGATGTTAGGTAAGGTATAAAAAATATAGTGGCTGCTGAGGGTAGTATGAATGTTTTTCGGGAGATAGCAAATAGGTTGGATTTACCTTGTAGGAAGCTGATTTTAGATGTCCCCACACGTTGGAATAGCACTTATATGATGTTGGACACTGCAATTCAGTTTAGAGATGTGTTCCCTAGGTACCATAGGGTTGAGCAAGGATTTCAGTGGGTTGTAAGTCCAAAACAGTGGGAAATGGTGGAGAATGTGAACCAGGTGTTATCAGTTTTCAATGATGTAACAAATGTGGTATCTGGTACTGATTACCCTACTGCAAATCTGTACTTACCTGAGGTTTGGAGGATGAAGGAAGTTTTGATGAATAAGTGTGAGGATAGGAATGACTACATGAGGTCAATGGCAACTAAGATGATGTCCAAATTTGATAAGTATTGGGGTGATACCAATTTGATGATGTCCATAGCTGCTGTCTAAGATCCCAGATACAAGATAAAGTTGATAAATTTCTGTTTTCCTATCATGTATCCTTTGTCCCCAACTGTTGATAGGCCTGGTGCTGGTTATTACATTGAAAATGTATTAACAATTTTGAAAGAATTGTTTGAGGCATATGTTTCTGCCCATACGGCTTCTATATTGCAAGAAGCTGCCCAAGCAAATGCTACTGCTGCTGCTTCCTTAAGTGCAATTGTTAGAGATGTAGTGCCCAAGGTGGGCCAAGGTCGTTCAAGGTATGCTGACCATGTAAGAAGTAGTGACATCATCAGGCCTATTAAGACAGATTTAGATATTTATCTTGAAGAGGATGTCTACCTTAGTGATATGGAAACAAATTTTGATGCATTGGCATGGTGGAAATGCAATGCTTTGAAGTACCGTATCTTGTCTAAAATGGCAAGGGATATCTTGGTTGTTCCCATAAGTACAGTTGCCTCAGAATCCTCCTTCAGTGCTGGCGGTAGGGTTATTGAACCGCATAGAGCATCATTATCCCCTGAAACTGTTCAGATGCTCTTATGTGGTTCAGATTGGGTGAGAGCACTGCATGGCCTAAAGAGAAAACATGCTAGTGAAGAAAAAGTAAGTTATGCTTATTATTTGTGTATTTAGACTATTTAGTATTTCTATTAATTATTTTTATGTATGAACTGGCAGTCTGGTAGTATTAACTATTAACTGTTTTTTTTTTTTTTTTGGTAGAAATTGATTGAAGTGGAGTTCCCTACTACTACAAATACAAGTGCAACTACCTAAATGTGATGCAGAATTTCAAACAGTGAGTGTATTACTGACTGTTTCACTGCTTGTTTAAGTCTGTAATTTAATTACTACATTTTTTGGTTCAGTTTCCTTTTGCTTATTAAGTTTGTAATTTGATAACTATGTTTTATTTTGAACTGTTTAAGTGCTATATAGCCTATATTGTACATCTATTGGAAACTAACTTTATCATTTGAGCCAGTTGAGGTATTAACTGTCTTCCTTGTTCATTGTTTTCTTTTTTCTTCAACAATTTGATTATTTGAACCTTCCTTGACTTGCTTATTAAAGGTCAAAGACATTTTTAGTCTTTGGCTAACCAAATGCAAGGGAGTTAAAATTTACTAACAATTTTTTTTGGTCTGTTTGTGTATCCATCAGCACTGATTTGAGATTACTTGTGGCATGTGCAACACTGGTTTTAGATTACTTTGTGTCTATGATACACTGGTTTATGCAATTACTCTTATGCTTATTTCTGGTTTATGCAATTACTCTATGATACACTGGTTTATGCAATTTCTGATTTGAGATTACTTGTGAATCTGTGATACACTGGTTCATGCTTATTAATTGTGATACACTGGTTTGAGATTACTTTGTGTCTATGATACACTGGTTTATGCAAAAACTCTGGCAGCTGTCTGTTGTTTATTGAGATTATTTCTGGTTTTTTTTTATCCTACTGTTTATACTTTATAGGTTTATAATTAGTAGTGTTCTTTTTAGGTTTATACTTTATAGGTTTATACTCTTTTTTTTCCCCTACTGTTCTTGTTTGATCCTACTGTTGTTTATACATTATAGGTTTATAATTTGTTATGTGTGGGTTTAGGTTAAGTGATAAATCTCCCTTACAAATTGCAATAAACAGCTGACTATTTTTTTTTTTTACATGGATTGCAGTGTCATTGTCAATACTGGTCAGTGTCAACTTGCAAGTGGAACACATACACATTACACAACTTACACATCCTGATATCCTTAACATTTTGCAATGTTTAATTTTATGTGCATTTATTTCTGTTTTTTGAATACTTGCTCATTACTCATCTTAATTGATAAAGCTCCCTTGACATGTTGCAAGGGAGTTAAAAACATCTTAACACCTTTCCTTTTTATGTGAATGCAGTGTGGTCTTTCAGTGTTTGCAGGTGGTGGCTCTTGGGTTGTAGTGTGTAGTCTTTTTTGCCTTTTGGTCATTTGTAATTTGAAGTTGCTTGTAATTTGTAGGTTCATTTGAAGTTACTTGTAATTTGTAGGTTCATTTGAAGTTGCTTGTAATTTGTAGGTTCATTTGAAGTTGCTTGTAATTCCTCTTATTGTTTCTTTAATTTTGCCTTTGTAATTTGTAGGTTAATTTGAAGTTACTTGTAATTTGTAGGTTAATTTGAAGTTAGATTATATCATATAGGTTAATTTGAAGTTGCTTGTAATTTGTAGGTTAATTTGATGTTGCTTGTAATTCCTCTATTTGTTTCTTTAATTTTGAAAGGCAAAATTAATGACACAAATAGAAGAATTACAAGCACTCTTTTAAGTCTTCAAGAATTACAAGCAACTATTTATAATTTATGCAATTGTAAATTTGTAAGATAGTTTTAGGTTTTTCCATGGATAATGGCTGTAACAAATCTAACATGTAATTATCCTGCTTAATTTTTAGCTGTAATAGACGGATTTTAATTTCAACAGATGTTTTGGAAAACTTTTTTGTGCATTTTAGTTCAGAATTTATTGAATCTGTTTTACTAATTTTTTTTTTTTTTTATATTTAACCTAAGTGAGCCTTAAACGAGCCGAGCTGCTCGTTTAAGGCTCGATTGAGCATCTAAACGAGCCTCCTTCGAGCTCGAGCTCGGCTCATGTTAAAATGAAATTCCGAGTTTCTTGCGAGCCGAGGGCTCGGCTCGGCTCGAAAATGCATCCTAAACGGTCCCGAGCTCGATCCCGAGTGAGCCGCTAGCCTTACCGAGTCGATCTTGAGCCGGGAGTCTGAAGCTCGGCTCGAGCTCGAGACCGGCTCGTAAATATTTTTTCCTAAATGAGCCAGGCCGAGTTAGCCAAAGCTCGGCTCGGCTCGGCTCGTTTACAGGCCTGCCTACAGAGGTGAGAGGATCCTAATTCTTACAGGTTGGGACTTCGTAAAATATAAGTGCAGTTCATCAATATTTTACTACTATAACTAAGGACATTAACGTCCTTTTATTTTACACTGCCTTTTAAAATTGCGGATTTTAGGGACAATTTTTTATTAAACTAGGTCTGCGCTAGAGGCCTTGCGGGCCTGATATACTTTAACAAATCAGTACGTTTTTTAAAAACTCATTATCAAATTCGGCCGTTGAAATGAGGATTGTGGGCATTTAGGTCATCAATCAAACATCACGAGCTTCTTGGCTGATCTTTCTCTCCGTCAAGCAACCAACACTTTTTTTTTTTTTTCAAGATGAGTTTCTTGGCTGATCTTTCAAACATTTTTTTTTTTTTTTTTTTAATAATTTGAAGGAAAAAGTCTACAAACCCCCCTCAAACTACCACCATATTGACAATGACCTCCCTAAATTTTCAATTGTGACAGTGTCAATATTCCCTTCAATGACAAAACTACTTTCAGTAAAAAAATATTAAAACTTCTAGAAAAAAACATAAAACTAAAAAAAAAAATTAAAAAAATTCAAATGGTGGAAAATTAAAAATTAAAAAAACAAATCCTTTGTATAAGAAAAAAATGAAAAAATTTCAAATTTTTTTTTATAAAAATTGATTTTTATTTTTGTTTTATAACTTTTTTAAATAAAAATTTATGTTTTTTAAAAAATAACAATTTCCGTGTAAGAAAATAAAAATTTTCATTTTCTAAAAAAAATGAAAAAAAAATTCTTTTAAAAAAAATTTTCCGTTAAAAAAAATTTTGTTTAAAAAAAAAAATTAAAAATCTTTCTTTTTAAATTAAAATTTTTTGTTTTTTAAATAATTTTTTTTTTTTTAGTTTATAGGGGTTTTTTGTCTTATTGAGAAATATATAAGGGCATTTTAATCTTTTTGTTAGCCTTAGGGAGGACATTGACAATGTTTTAATAGTTTGGGGGAGACATTGTCACAATTGAAAATTTGAATGGGACATTGTCAATTGGGTGATAGTTTGAGGGGGGAATATGGACTTTACCCTAATTTGAAACTAGCGCCCAGATGATGGTTAAAAGCAGAGACGGATTTGGGGGGGACTAGGAGTGGCCCTAGTCCCCCCCACCCCCCAAATCACAAGAAAAAAATAATAATAAGGTAAAAAAAATAATATATATATTTTTCCAATTGGTCCCTTCCCAAAAATATTTTGGCCCTTGGTCCCTCCCCAAATTGAAACCTGGCTCCGTCCCTCGTTAAGAGTGAATTAAGATGAGCAGGCGCATTCCTTATTGTTTTTGGCAATGTCAGCTTGATCATCTTTGAGGATAGTTGCCATATAGAGGGAGAGGTTGTATGATAATTTCATCAAAATTGTGATTGAACAAGCAATAGCGCCCATGGGACACAATTCTGGGTGACAAAGACAACATTTTGTATAGCAAGTGTTAGTAAAATGACCATGTTGTTATGTTTTTGGTGTTGGCAAATTCTTTGTCACAGCGAAATATTCGCCATAGGTTTACCAATTTGGGGTCTAAACTGAAATTTTTGCATGTTAATTCAAATAACAGCGAAATAATTCTATTTCTTCTGAGAAGAAAAAAGATGAAAAGATATACACATATATGCATACATACAAAAATATATATATACACACATATATGTGTGAATAACTTACACAAATTATTGATTTAAAATAGTTATGAATCCTGTATCCGTAAAGAGTTTACCTGCAATCATTTCTATATTTTGCTTCAAAGTTTAACAAAAGCTAATCAAATAATCAGCTCCTTTGCATGTGAAAGTGCTTGTGGGATCATCATAGGCATAACTATAAGCTGTAGGGCAAGAAGCCTTGAACACCTTCGCATAACTTGAAGGCTTGCACGTTTGAGGGCTGCCATAGGCTCCTGTGCAGCAATATCCGGGTGTATTAAACGCCAAGCAAGCACTTTTGCAGGCCACAACATTACCATTCCTCCTTACTTGCAAGCCATTAGGGCAATGTTTGTTCAAGTCCGAAAGACAACTTATCTGCTTACAATTAGGGCCTGATCCACCCGAAGGGACTATCGAAACACGCATGTTGTAGCCGTCAACTAGGCTAACATCATAATAATCCACTGGACTATCTAGTGTAAACTCTACGAGTGTTGCAGGCGGTGTGCCGCCGGCCCCCGCACATTGCAGCTGGCCGCCGCAGTCTCCAGTGAAGCATGTCCCCTTACTGGACTCATCAAACGAACACCAACGACGACCCCAGAAGCGGCCCGACCACCCCTTCGGAGCATTGATCTCTACAGTTTCGCCCGGCCGAAGCTTTAGGCCACCATTCATCAGCTGGGGTTTTCCTGCCCCGGGTTGGATCCCTGGCCATATGGTGTTCCTACATCTGTTTTGCAGTGTAAACACTGCAGCATCAGCTCCTGATCACAAAATTCCAGAAACGCAAACATCATTAACTACATCAATTAAAACTCAAACAGAACAAGAAAAATTAAAAGACAACAAAACATGTCAATTATGGTGCTACCTGACAAAGATAATACCAAGAAAAGGTGAAGCATGTTTAATGCCATGAGGGATATATGGTTGAAACTTGAAAAAATGATTGTAGGGGTGTTGTGAGATGGGAAATAATTATCATAAACTGACAGAAGAAGCAACGGATATGCAGAATTTTGTATTCAAGATAACCCGGATTTCTCTACAACAGATTTAACAAAAATGCAGAGTTTTGTTGAAACAGTAACACGAAAAGTATACGCTACAAAACTCTTTCTTCAAGAAAAGAATAGTATAAAATCCGGTAATCCGCTAGAAGCCGTTGCTGATGAGGAGGTGATTTGTTGCCACTTGGCGTGTCTTTTGGCTTATTAGTCTCGTAATTAATTAGTTATAATCTCATATGTCTAAGATTTAAGTCATTATTATTTTTGACCCATGTCATTGGACGGCTACGTACTATGTTAACGGGAATCAAATTTTTTACACGATGTTGCGAATTCGACTCGAATCCAATGAAAAATTAGCTAATTAAATTAATCGGGTTATTGTTGACTTATATAGTGTTATAATTATGCTTTGACATGACTCAAATCCGATATTGCGATATTTAAGGCTGAAAATTTTTGACATGACCAAAAAATTCGACACAAACCCAACATGAAATTAACGAGTTAGAGTTGAAAGATCTAACCCGTTTAATTAAATAAGTGTGTTGAAATAATGATGATGCGGAATATTGCGTGGAAGCAAGAAAGAGAATGAACACAAAGAACTTACGGGTGGTTTGGTGTTAGACACCTACATTAATTCACTGCTAGGAATACCCCTAAGGACTACATTATACTCATTAACTTGATTTATTTATAATACAAATGTCTCTATTTATAGGGTAATGTCTAAATACAAGTATGGTAATTAAATCCCCTTGATTTGATTATAATCAGCCTATAAATAGATAAGATATTATATCAACATAATTATAGAATATACGAAAAATATTATATATTTTCTATATATTCTAACATTCCCCTCAAACTCAAGGTGTAATATTTTGAAATCTTGAGTTTGAAATCCAAAACAATGATGATGGCGGTGGCAGAGGTTAAGAACAAGCCGTAGATGGTGGTGATTGCCGGAAGAGATAAAGGCTGGCGCAGCGGCTAGTAATGGCGGCAAATGGCTGGTGAATGCAAATTCAAAAGGGCCGACAATAGGCTAAAACTCCAAAAGGGGCCGACAACGGGCCAAGGTTGACAATGAGCCAAACTTCAAAAGAGGCCGACGACGGGACAAAATCCAAAAACGGCCGATAACGGGCCAGGGCTGACAAAGAGTCAAACTTAAAGAGGGTCAACAATGGCCAGGCATAGGCCGGCTAGGGCCAAAACATAAAAAGGGCTGACTTGGGCCCAAAAATAATAAGAAAATGAACACTTGGGCGATCATCAGATCAGCGCACCGAACCTAACCGGCGAGTGACGCGCATGATGTTGAACTGGCAAAGAGCTTTGGGCGGAGCATAGCAGTGGACTTGAGCATTGAGATTGTTGGATGGAACGTTAGGAAACACGATGACGTTCACAAGAAAGTGGCTCTAATACCATGTTGAAATAATGATAATGTGGAATATTGAGTAGAAGCAAGAGAGAGAATGAACTTAAAGAACTTACAGGTGGTTTGATGTTAGACACTTACATCCACCACTAGGAATGTCCTTAAGGGTTACATTGTGCTCATTAACTTGATTTGTCTATAATACATAGGTCTCTATTTATAGGGTAATGTTTAAATACAAGTATGATAATCAAATCCCCTTGATTTGATTACAATTCCAATATTTGATTATAATCAGCTTATAAATAGATAATACATTATATCAACATGAATAGAATATACGAAAAATATTATATATTTTTCATAAATTCTAACAGAGTGAACGGAGGTAAAGGGGGCATGTACACGATTATGCTGAAGCAGCAAATGGGGTGAAGTGAGCAACCGGACGAGCTATGAGTGGGTGAACCATTCTCAAGGACATGCCTTGTCCAGATTGCATATCAACCTTGCCTCCATCTCCATCAACCTCCCAATCAAAGCATTGAACCAAAGATGCAACCGCAGTATTCATCAAGCTGGATGCCAGTGTTGTTCCTGGGCACCCTCTCCTCCCTGCCCCAAATGGAACAAAATTGAACTTTTGTCCACTCACTTCACCTTGATATTGGTCTAATTTCTCTTGATCCTTGAAGGAAACAAGGAACCTCTCTGGGAGGAACTTATCAGGATCATCCCATGAATCTGCATCCCTCATGATGGCAAAAAGATTGATTGCCACTAGAGTTTTTTCTGGTATATCAAACCCATTGATTTTGCAGCTTTGGCGGCATTCTCTTATTGTGACAGGGGCTGGTGGGTATAGTCTTAATGTTTCCTCCACAACAGCCTGCAAGTAAGGGAGATTTGGGATATCTGATTCTTCAACTAGTCTAGCTTTTCCCACAACAGATTCTATTTACTCTCTGACCTTCTGGAAGACACAAGGATGATTAATTAGCTCAGCTATTGCCCATTGCATTGCTTCTGCTGAGGTGCCAGTGCCCGCAACGAAAAGATCCTGGCATATATAAGGGAAAAATTCAAAGCCTTGATGAATGCTTTGGCTAAATAGTTAATGGCGCAGAAAAAGCTTTTGTTAATCAAACAATATCAGATTAATAGAACTTCTGCAAACTGCATATTTGATATCATGCAGTTGATAAACCTTCTGAAAGGTTCATATTATAAAGTTAAATTGGTTGTCTTTGACATAATTCACACTGCATATTTTTGCATTGCCATTCCTGTTACATCTTGTTGACGATATTCCAGCAAGTAGCATGAGGTAAATAGTTTAACACTTCCCTCACGTGTGGGCTCAAAGTCTTTTTTAAAAACGTGCGTTAAGGTCAGATCTCAGGACTTTTGACTCTGATACCATGTTAAATTACCAGTTATCTCAAAATCTTAAGCTGATAAGCAGAGACAACTTTAATTACTTAAGCATTAGTTTAACATGAGATGATTTTGAAAAATAATATGTTAGTTATTTTTAGTTGGCTATTTCTTGGTGATCAAAACATTGTAAATCGATCTTTTATGTTTCTCGCATCTCTCGGAGGTTTGTGCAGAAGTTTCAAGGGAAATGGAAGAAGGACCGTCCGGACGGCCAGTTCTCCCGTCCGGACGTGATGCAGTGAAAGACTTCCTACTAAAACCCGAGGGCACCGTTCGGAAGCCCGTTCGCCAGCCGTTCGCAGACCGTCCGGACGGACAGAGGGACCGTTCGAACGTGCTGCAGCTCCCAGTACTAATTCCCGAGTGTCCCGTTCGCTGGCCGTTCGCTAGCCGT
>CM017328.1:2727642-2762155 GCA_006937295.1 Carpinus fangiana | reverse complement strand
TTGTTTTTTGTGGGTGGGGGGGGGGGGGAGGAGGTGGGGGGGGGGCTTTTTAAGGCTCCGTTTATTTCGACATAAAATAAATTTTAGAAAATAATTTTCATATTTTACAGTGTCTACTACGACGTAAAATAGTGGTCAAACTAAAATCATTTTCAGTTTAATAAAAAAGCCTTTATATTTTTAGCATTTTTCCCAAACTCTTTGAGACACCCTCACCAACCCGTGTCTTCTCTCCTTCACTCTCGAACACGCTATTATAGACGACCGCGTCCCCACTCCGAGTGCATTAGCCACTACTTCACTAATCGCCTACGAGTCCCCGTTCTTCGTCGATCGCCTCTTCATCCAGCTCGCCGATAAGGCTCAAGTCCTTGTTGGTCAAGCTCGAAACCCATAAATTTCTGAATTGCTTTCGCTGTGCTTTTCATAGTTGGTGAATGTTAGTTGTTTTGGGGGAGTGGCGTTCGTCTTCCCGATTTATCAACTCGTTGATTACCTATATTTAGTAAAACTTTATCTTTTCATGTTAAGTCTATATATATGTGTGGGGCTTTCTAAGGCTCCGTTTGCTTCGACGTAAAATAAATTTTAGAAAATAATTTTTGTATTTTACGGTGTTTACTACGACGTAAACGTAAAATAATGGTCAAACTAAAATCATTTTCAGTTTAATCAAAAAGCCTTTATATTTTTAGCATTTTTCCCAAACTCTTTGAGACACCCTCACCAACCCGTGTCTTCTCTCCTTCACTCTCAAACACTCATTCAGACGATCGTGTCCCCACTCCGAGTGCATCAGTCACTACTTCACTAATCGCCTACGAGTCCCTGTTCTTCGTCGATCGCCTCTTCACCCAGCTCGCCGATAAGGCTCAAGTCCGTGTTGGTCAAGCTCGAAACCCATAATTTCAGAATTGCTTTCGCAGTGCTTTTCATAATTGGTGAATGTTAGTTGTTTTGGGGGAGTGGCGTTCGTTGGATTGTGGAATTGCGGGGGTTTAGAGTTTTTTTCATTGTGATTTATTGTTGGATTTATGCCAAAAAGTTCTCTATTTCGCCGATTCCTTTTGTCAAGAAATAATTTCGTCCTCTCTTTTCCTCTGTGTATGTGTCAATGCTTGTCTTAAATTTGATCTCTTTCAATATTAAGTTATTTTTGTTGATTTTTCTTCCCTCTTATATGCTTGTATTCTCTTATGCCTTTATAAATGCTCTGTTTTCAATTTTGACATAAAGTGATCTCTATAACAAATCTTTAAGAGAAAAAAAAAAATTCACTCTGTTTCGGCTCTATTTTTAGACGACTTTGAAGTTTTTCAGTAGTTCTGCTTTTGATCTTGTTCTCATTGAACTACAAAACGCTGCATTTGGATAGAGAGCTAAGAGCGTGAAAAGTTTGCGACACCCTCACCAATATTTTTAGCATTTCCCAAACTCTTTGAGACACCTTCACCAACATGTGTCTTCTCTCCTTCATTCTCAAGCACACTCTTTCAAACGACTGTGTCCCCACTCCGAGTGCATCAGCCACTACTTCACTAATCGCCTACGAGTCCCCGTTCTTCGTCGATCGCCTCTTCACCCAGCTCGCCGATAAGGCTCAAGTCCGTGTTGGTCAAGCTCAAAACCCATAAATTTCTGAATTGCTTTCGCTGTGCTTTTCATAGTTGGTGAATGTTAGTTGTTTTGGGGGAGTGGAGTTCGTTGGATTGTGAAATTGCGAGGGTTTAGAGTTTTTGTCATTGTGATTTATTGTTGGATTTATGCCAAAAAGTTCTCTATTTCGCCGATTCCTTTTCTGTCAAGAAATAATTTCGTCCTCTCTTTTCCTCTGTGTATGTGTCAATGCTTGTCTTAAATTTGATCTCTTTCAATATTAAGTTATTTTTGTTGATTTTTCTTCCCTCTTATATGCTCTGTTTTCAACTTTGACATAAAGTGATCTCTATAACAAATCTTTAAGAGAAAAAAAAAAATCACTCTATTTCGGCTCTATTTTCAGACGACTCTGAAGTTTTTCAGTAGTTCCGCTTTTGATCTTGTTCTCATTGAACTACAAAACGCTGCATTTGGATAGAGAGCTAAGAGCGTGAAAAGTTTGCGACACCCTCACCAATATTTTTAGCATTTCCCAAACTCTTTGAGACACCCTCACCAACCCGTGTCTTCTCTCCTTCACTCTCAAACACACTCTTTCAGACGACCGTGTCCCCACTCCGAGTGCATCAGCCACTACTTCACTAATCGCCTACGAGTCCCCGTTCTTCGTCGATCGCCTCTTCACCCAGCTCGCCGATAAGGCTCAAGTCCATGTTGGTCAAGCTCGAAACCCATAAATTTCTGAATTGCTTTCGCTGTGCTTTTCATAGTTGGTGAATGTTAGTTGTTTTGGGGGAGTGGCGTTCGTTGGATTGTGGAATTGCTGGGTTTTAGAGTTTTTGTCATATTGATTTATTGTTGGATTTATGCCAAAGAGTTCTCTATTTCGCCAATTCCTTTTCTGTCAAGAAATAATTTCGTCCTCTCTTTTCCTTTGTGTATGTGTCAATGCTTGTCTTAAATTTGATCTCTTTCAGTATTAAGCTATTTTTGTTGATTTTTCTTCCCTCTTATATGCTTGTATTCTCTTATGCCTTTATAAATGCTCTGTTTTCAATTTTGACATAAAGTGATCTTTATAACAAATCTTTAAGAGAAAAAAAAATTCACTCCGTTTCGGCTCTATTTTCAGACGACTCTGAAGTTTTTTCAGTAGTTCTACTTTTGATCTTGTTCTCATTGAACTACAAAACGCTGCATTTGGATAGAGAGCTAAGAGCGTGAAAAGTTTGCGCTTTGTGTCTATTCGGTCGCTAAGAAATTAGGGGAGAACCAAATGGCTGGTAATAGTTTGAACTTTTGGGTTTTATTGCCTGTTTGGTTGCTGAGAAAAGGAAATTTTGATTTTATTGCCTGTTTAGTCCTATTATATAATATGCATATATGTCAGTGCGTATAAATATAATACGTTCCTTTTTCTCTCTCTTATTCTGAAACTTTCAAGAATTATAGAGATAAGAATTCAGATGGAACTTGTGTTGGTGGTTTAAATATATTATATATTAATAACTTTATATTGTGAATAAAAATTACATTTTATAAGTTAATATAGTTAAATAAAAATATTTTAAAAAAATTGATTTTCCGTGCGCCTGGTAAACGCCGTAAAATTTTTTCGGCAGAAAATATTTTCAGGGAAAATAATTTTCAATAAAAATCATTTTACGCCGAAAAAAACGAAAATGAAGAGGTTGCTTTTTGATTTAACAGGCTAACAACTTAATTAATATTGTGCATCTTCTTGAAACCAATACAATTTAGTTTTATAGCTCGTTAGTCTGCCCGATTGTGTCGATAGACAAGGCAAAGTGGCCATAATGGCCCCCCGCTACTCAGGCCCTCTTTGTTTTAATTGGTCTAAAATATTATATGTTGGATTTAGCTGAAAATATTATTCCTAAGCATCTTTTGAATATTATTCGTTATTGCTTGCTTTTGTGATCCAACGTCAAACACAAATAGTAGGGGTGTTTAAGCAGTTATAACCGGCGGTTATTTGTAATAACCGCAACCGTCTCCGCTTTAGGCAGTTATCGGATTTTCAATAACCGCAACCGCCTCCGCCTAGGCGGTTAGCAGTTATTTTATAACCGGTGGTTAGCGGTTATTCAAACCGCTAACAAGCGGTTATAACCGCTTTTTTAAACGCTTTTTTAAAAATTGACTTTTGGACTTTTTTTTTTATATATATTTTGGGTCTTCATTTTTCATATTTTTTGGGTTTATTTCACACTACAAGCTACTCATTGAAAGTCTGAAATCAAGATCACAACATACTACAACCAAAACCTGAGTCTGAGAGACGAAAGTGAAACAGAGACGGAGACGAGTGAGAGAGGGACTGCGGCTTCGGGAGAACTCAAAGTTAAGATGAAACCTAACGAGTGAGACTCTGTGAGAAAGAGGCTGCTGCTTGTGTGAAATGTGAATGTCTGGGAGAACAAGATAGGGTTTCATCTTATAGACTTATATAATATAAATAATATATAACAAGTGAGAGAGGGGATGTAGCGTCGTTTTGGTTTGTTTATTTTTTATATTTAATTAATATATATTTATATAATTATATATAAATAAAAACGGTTAGCGGTTATAACCGCTTTTTCATACCCCTAAAACCGCTAACCGCAACCGCCCTAGGCGGTTAGCGGTTTTTAATAACCGCTTTACAAAGCGGTTAGCGGTTATAAAAAAGCGGTTATAAGCGGTTAGCGGTTGGTGAGACGGTTATAACCGCTCCGCTTGAACACCCCTAACAAATAGTACTTACTGAGTTATCCTTAATTGGGTTCAAATATTGCGAACAGATCACTTACATATGTACTGCAATTTTGGTGCTGCTGTACATGTGTTTTTCTCCTTGAAATGGTCCAATGAATTGAAAGAGGTACAAGCTGTGGTTCGACACATGGAAATAGAAGATGTGGAGATGCCAAATTTACGCCTACAGATTCTTTTGAAGTGCACAACGGATATATATATATATATAGTTCCAACTTCTTGTATATGATCTTCAATTCAATTAATTGTTTGGTAAATTAAACAATGGATGGTGATCAAGCGGCATTGATGAGCAAGAAGAAACTGGAGGGCAAGGTGGTGATAGTCACCGGAGGCGCAATGGGCATTGGAGAGGCAGCCGCACGACTTTTTGCCGATAATGGTGCACGTATGGTGGTGATCGCTGATATCCAAGATGCACAAGGCCAAAAATTAGCTGAGTCCATTGGATTGGAGCATGCAACATACTTCCATTGTGATGTTACTGATGAAGATCAAGTCAAAGCCATGGTGGAATGGACGGTCCAAAATTACAAGCAGCTCGACATCATGCTCAGTAATGCCGGGTTGATGAATAAGTCTGACCAGACCATCGTTGACCTCGAATTCTCAGACTACGACCGCCTGTTTGCAATCAACGTCCGCGGCACGGCTGCCTGTCTGAAGCATGCAGCGCGGGCGATGATTGATGGGCACGTGCGGGGGAGCATTGTGTGCACGGCGAGTGTGGTCGCCACTTGTGGTTTTGAGAAGTCAACCGACTATGTAATGTCAAAGCACGCAGTGCTTGGGCTGGTTCGATCGGCAAGCATCCAGCTTGGGGTGCATGGGATCAGGGTGAACTGCGTATCACCGTATATAGTTCCCACGCCGATGTCAATCGCTGGGTTCGGGATGAATCCTGAGGAACTGGCAGAGCTTCAGGAGCCGAACGTTGCTTTGAAAGGGGTTACATTAAAAACGAGCCACATAGCCGATGCACTGATGCTTCTTGCATCTAATGATCTGGAGTGTGTCACCGGCCATAATCTAGTGGTGGATTGTGGCTTCCTAGCTAAACGTACTTAATTAATTAGTTAATTATGATTAATTAATGCATGCGTCACTAGTGCATGCATGTGAGTGATCATAAGGGAAGAAGTTGTCTTTCAGTTGATTGAAGGAGTTTTGTTTGTTTGCTTGTATTGTGGTATCTATATATTTAAGTGTTTTGCAAGAGGAATAAAAGAAGCCCTGGTCTTAATTTTGTGCAATAATTCCAGCTTTATTATTAATTCAGTTGACACGGTAATCTTGCACAATATTCAGTGTAAAATTATCGAGTTCTATGATAGTTATATAACAGTCTATTAAATAAGATTATTACATTGATATATACTAATTAATCAAGAAAAAAAAACCCAATAAATAATCTTAAAAATACATATATAAAATAATAATTTTCACTTTTATGTCACATTATTACATTTTTTCAAACTAAAAACAAAAAAAAAAATAGTCCTAGAACACATTCACATACAAACACAATAAGCTTTATATTTCTCATAGAATATTGTTTCTTATCTTAGTGATCCGAGTCTCTGTTAACCCTAAATTATCTGAAAATTCTTATGAAGATATTATTTTCTACACCATGACCTTGTCAATGATTAATTTTTAGCTAGTAGATAACTAGATCATTTAACTTTCTAATCTACTACTCTTTGCATTTAGATAGCTAGGATGATGGCCAAAATTACCTTAATTAAATATATATATATTTTTTTTTTTAAAAAAAGCCCTCTACAATTCTTTCACTTGTCTTTTTCTTCAAATAAATTTTTACATGTCCAACAGTTTTTTAGCAAATTAAAGCAAAACTCATAATAATTGGAATCCCTGTTCAACAAAAGTATTCAATCGCTTTCTACCAAACATACAATGGCGCTTTCTAAACGGATCCATTTGCCTTCTGATTTAATAGGTTACCAACCATATATATGATAATGGCCATCTTCTTCAAACTAATAACAGTTTCTGTTGTCTGGTTTACAAATTACAATGACAGGCAGCTCCTCCGCAGTGCGCAACAGAAGTCTACAAGGCAAAGTAGCCATAATCACCGGCGGTGCAAGCGGCATAGGTGAGGCTACGGCGCGCCTTTTTGCCGAACATGGCACACGCATGGTCGTGATCGCCGATATCCAAGACGAACTGGGTCACCAAGTGGCCACATCCATCGGCATAGACAAGTGCAACTACATCCGCTGCGATGTTGCTGACGAGGAGCAAGTCAAAGCCATGGTGGAATCAACCGTCCAGAAACACGGCCAGCTCGACATCATGTTTAGCAACGCTGGGATTCTAAGTCCCTCCGAACAGACCGTCCTCGAGCTTGACTTTCCCCAGTTTGACAGGTTGTTTGCGGTCAACGTGCGTGGCATGGCCTTGTGCGTGAAACACGCGGCGCGTGCGATGGTCGAAGGGAGCGTGAAGAGGAGTATCGTGTGCACGGGGAGCGTGGTTGGCAGTCGCGGTGTGTCGATGAGTAGCGATTATTGCATGTCGAAGCACGCGATAGTGGGCCTGGTTCGGTCAGCCAGCGTACAGCTTGGGGTGCACGGGATTAGGGTGAACTGCGTGTCACCGAATGGTATCGCGACGCCGTTGACCATCCAGGCGCTAGGGAGGAGCGCGGAGGAGGTTGAGAAGGTGTATGAGAAACTCAGGAGATTGAAAGGGGATGCGTTGAAGGTGAAGCACGTGGCAGATGCTGTGCTGTTCCTTGTGTGCAATGAGTTTGTGACTGGACACGATCTCGCGGTGGACGGTGGCTTCGTGTCTCCGATCCATGGATCGATGCTTTAGCAATAGACCAGTATTCAATCTCCAACCAATTTCTCTCCACATATATATATTATAAGAGAGCAACCTGAGCTCGCTTGCTTAAATAAATTTTGTGTGGGTTTTATGTGGGCTCATTAGCATATATTGCTCAAATTACTAACAAGTTGAGCATAAATTTGCTAGATATCCTTATCCATAAAATATATATCTTACCACTTGTGTTGTGTGCATGTTTCAATAAAAATTTCTAATTTGTCAAAGTAATTTTGTAAGTGTTTTATGTTTTTATTGTATGTTCAAAAACAAAAAAAAAAAGTGTTATCTAGCAAAGCATATTAATGACTTTCTTTTAATTATATAGTAAAATGATTAAATATTTGTTCCTAAGGGATAGTTCAATCGGCTGTAGACCATGTCTAATGAAGCGGAAGTCACAAGTTCGAATCTTCCCTCCCCCTTTCCTTGTGTGGACAAGTCAAAAAAAAAAAAGAAAAGGTTAAATACTTAATACCCTCTTAGGGTTTGATTTTTATCACAGAAAATCTCTATGATTTTTATAAAAACCAAATTAGTCAATATTCTATCATTAGTTGACTTAACAGAAGTCCACATCACTAACACGTGGACTAATTAAAATTCGACTATTGGCATAAGTGGTCACATCATCAGTGATGACATGATTATCTACTTAAAAAAAAAAAAATTTTAAAAAGAAAAATTAAAAAAAAAATTTATTATTTTTTTTTTAAAAAAAAAGGAAAAAAAAATTGGGGTGGCACCCTTGGCACCATGGCCACCCCCATCTGGCCGGAAGGGGGTGGCTGAAACCGAAGAAGAAGAAGAAGAGCAGTGAATTGGCGGTGGTCTAAGGTTTGTGGGCACTCTTCTTGGCATGTAGAGATGGGTTGAGGATGATATTATCGTCGAGAAAACCATTGTTTTTTACAATCTTTAACAACTCCTTGTCTATCTCTGTATCTCTCTGTCTCCGTCACTTCTTTATGCGGGATTTGTATGGCGGAATTGTGAGTCGCTCAGTGTCGAAGTCTGGGAATTGAAATTGGAATTGGACGTTTACGCCTTAGTGCAGCGATGGTGGGTGTGAAATGAGATGAGAGGCTTCGGGGGTAGTTTCGGCCACCCCAACTTTTTTTTTTGAAGAAATAAATTTTTTTAATTTTTTAAAAAAATAAAAAATTAATTAGGTAACTATGTCATCACTGATAACTTGGCCACTTATACTAAGTGTCAAATTTTAATTAGTTCACGTGTCAGTGATGTGGACTTCCATTAAGTCAATTAACGGTCAATAAACGAAATGAACAATTTGGTATTTATCAAAACCACAGGGATCTTTTGTGATAAAAATCAAACCCTAAAGAGGAAATAATAAAAAGTGAAATCCTAAGGAGGCATTAAGTATTTAACTCATAGTAAAATTAATAATGTTTAATAACATGTGCATATTATATGTATTATTTTTATAGACTGAATTAAAAAAAAAAAAAAAAAAAAAAAATCTTCCAATTTGAAAACTGTGTCATTTGGTTAGCAATCATCATGGATGATTTTTTTTTTTTTTATATATGTTCACATAAAAGAGGAGAGGAAAATTTGAATTAGTGACTACTTTATTAGATGTAATACCAATCAATTAAGCTATCCTTTGGAACTCTGAGATGACTTTTGGTAGACCTTTGGAGCCAATTTGTGAAATCCTTTTAATCCAATATGACCTTTCGACCACCCCAAAAGCCCATTTTTCAAACCACACTGGACTTCCAACTATCAATGTTCAGCACCGCCTCTGCACGCACACACACACACCTATATAAATATATATATATATATATATATATACGCACCCAAATATTTCCTGAGGTTGAGATTGGATCATATCCACCAGGAACAAGTAGAAGGTAGAGACGAGAGAGAGAGAGAGAGAGAGAGAGAGAGGCAGAGAGAGGGAATCTGAGAAATGGGCATGCAATTAAGGGCTACCTGTTATCATATTCATCAAAATGGTTCATTGATACCACCAACATCGCCAACATCGCTGCCGTCATTTTCTCATGCAATTTCATCGCTGTCCAAGAACCATTTCGTTCAAAACAATGTGGTTGTTTTAGAAAGGTGCCTTGGTTTTTATCGTAGTGATGGGAGCGGTATAATTAGCAGCATAGGAGGAATTAAAGGAAGAAGAAGAGTAGAACATGGGGTGGTGGCGGCATCGAGCAACGTGGCGGCACCGTTCTGGGATGATTGGAAACCTGGGAAGCGGCCTGCAGCTCCTTCCCTCAGCGACGTCCTCTGGCCTTCTGCAGGGGCATTCGCAGCTATGGCGGTATTGGGGAAATTGGATCAGGCTTTGGCCTCAAAAGGGATTTCAATGACGATTGCTCCTTTGGGCGCTGTTTCTGCCGTTCTCTTCGCCACTCCCTCCTCTCCCGCTGCCCGGGTACTGTCTCTCTCTCTCTCTCTCTCTCTCTCTCTCTCTCTGCCTCTACTCTCTAGGGCCTGTGTCGAAAAGGCCCACACTGGCCTTAATGAGCTGACCTTGATCAATGGCCCGGTCCATATAAATTTTGGATAGAATCATGCTTCGATGGACGCTTCTGACACGTGTACATGTAGACAAAATTGTTTGCATTGTGGACCTTCTAGGGCCCGCTCCGGCCCAATAGTAAGCATACTGGGAATAAGTTAAAATATAAAAAAATAAAATTATATAAATAAATTATAGCTTAACTTATTTAATTAAACGGGTTAAAATTTTCAATTTTAACCTACTAATTTCATGTCAAATTTGTGTAGAGTTGAAAGTCCTAATATATTTTTGAGTTGTTTTGTTGTGAACAAAATAAATGGAATGTTTATGAATCCTCATAGTTACCTTTGTGGCTTTATGTGTGCATGCGTGGCTGTGGAGTAATTCTAGAAGTCCATTTTATGTCACTTACAAAAATGATGTGACTTTTAAAATTACTATTTGATCAAAAATTCAGTAGTAATTAATCATAAGGCCAATGATGATTTTAAGAGCTATGTCATTCTTGGAATAACACAAAAGGAACTTGTAACATTACTCGTGCATGTGTGCTCACCGGTTTGTTGGTTTGTTGGGGTTGGGAGCCAGAGGAGTTGGTAAGGCAAACATAATTATGGACTAGCTATAAGGTTCAGGGAAAATCAAATGGGAGGTGCACAGAAGCATCTTTCTTTAAAGTGCAATGCTCTATTGTGGGCATTGATCACATCAACTTAACCCCGGCAATTTAAGCCATATTTTTGTCAACAATCTTGGTACCATTGGCTGTGTTACCCTTTTCATCTCCATGACAGGACCTTACATTAAGTACGTAGTATCTCACATTCTCACTGATGTGATTGTACAGAAGTACAATATGTTCATGGCTCAAATTGGTTGTGCCGCCATTGGTGTACTGGCATTCTCTATGTTTGGGCCAGGATGGCTTGCTAGGAGCATTGCCATGGCCGCTTCCATTGCCTTTATGATCTACACGGGTGCCACCCACCCACCAGGTAATGCACAATAGCTTTACTCTTGTCCTCTCCATTGTTGCTGGCTTCCTAAGAAATCCACATCTGGTACTATAATGCAAGTTTGTACAATCAAAATGTAGCTGCAAGCTTGCCTATTCTGTTCATCGATGGAGCTAAGTTTCACCACTTGAATTTCTGGTATGCCTTGTTCCCTGGCGCTACTGGATGCTTCCTTCTTTGTTTGATTGTAAGTTCTTTTTAGTTTCCTTTACAAGCTACATTTAATTGCCAAAGGGTGTCAGCAAAAGAAATAAAAAGCTCTAGGAGGAATAAACTAATGGCTGCCAACTAAAATGCTCAAGACACGCTCTATGTTTGCAAAAGTCTCTGGCTTCCATATATATGTTACTAACAAAGTCTGGTTTTTCTCCTTTCATTTCAACTTCTACAGCAGGAGATGGTGTTATACTTGAAGAACAACTTCAAATTTTGATCTGAATTTTTTAGCATATTGTCAAAATTCTTGTTTTAAAGAATGGCTCCAATAGAAGAAAATGGAAGCTTGGTGATGCAGCGTGACTTGGTAGGCTGCAGTAAAGAACAACAAAAAGCTAATTCTAGATCTTGAGTCTATCAATGATTTAAGAACTCTTCTCAAACTATAGAGTCTGTATATAGCCTAAGGATAAATAAGAAGAAAACTCACTTATGAGTAATTCTTATTTAAGAGAAAACTAATAAATCATCGTAAACTGAATTCCCCAAGTAACAAAGACTAGATGCCTTTATATAGGTTAGGCATATCATAAATTAACAAGGAAAACGAAAACAAACCTAGGCTCCGTTTACTTCAACGTAAAATGGTTTCCATAAAATAATTTTCGTTTTTACGGTGTTTACTACAACGTAAAATAGTAGTCAAACCGAAAATGATTTCGGTTTGACCAAAAAGCTTTTATAATTTTAGGAAAATGGTTTACAATTTTTTATTTTGTAAACCATTTTCCCCTCTCAACCCACGCTCTTAAAAAAAAAAGGGTCTTGATGAACCCGCACGCGAAGAAGAAGGCAAGCGCAATGAGCCAAGGGATTGGGTGGCCAAAGGTCGAGAAAGTGGCAGCGAAGGACAGTGTCTTGATGAGCACCGACGCGCCTAGGCCCATCAGAGCCACGACGTCGAGAGGCAAGGGCTGTCCCGACAATGGTGGCGAGGAAGTTGGCGAGCAATTACCACGCGTTGCGCGATACTCCCGACATAATCGGAACGAACCAGAGGATAACCCCCATCATAATCGAAGGCAGCAACGGCTTAATTGAGGCGCCTTGCCATGCCTTCACCACCACTAGCGGCGGATTTGACGGTAAATTTAGTGTCATTGGAATGGTAAAGGTTAGGTTTAAGGTGTGTTTGGAATAGGGATGTGGAAGTGGATTTGGTTAGAGAAAGGGAATTAGGGTGTCGTGAGAAATGGGAATGGGTGGAGTTGGAGCGGAATTGAGCGGCAAAGCGAGTGGGTTTGCGGGAACTAGGGAAGGGAGGGGCTAAGGAGAGTGAAGAGGTGAAAGTGATCAATGTCATGTCGTGTTGGTGAAATTATTTGATTCTTTCATTATAATTTATTTTTTAGTGTAAATTAGTTGATTTTTTGCTAGAAAAATATGGGGGTTTTCAATTAATGTTAGGTGGATTTGCGATTAGTGATGAGATTCGTTTTATTCTTCCTCTTCTTGGATTTTTGAGATGGATGGCTGAGAGAAGAATGAAAAATTGTTGGTTATTCGATTTTGTTCGTTTGTTTTTTTTAATTCTTTTTGTTTTTGTTTTTGTTTGTGTTTTATCCCTTCAAGCTGATTTTGTTGTGTTCTGTTTGGGTTCTGAGGAAGTGAACAAATATCAAAATGAAAAATCAATGTGTCTCTGTTTGTTGTTCTATTTTTCTATTTTTTTTCTTCTAAAAAAAATGAAAAATCCAAAAATATTCTCAGATAGATTGATCGTTTTTGTTGAATTTTAACAATCAAACATAATTATTTTATATTAATATTTTTATATTGCGAATAAAAATTACATTTTATATGTTAATATAATTAAATGAAAAAAAAAAAAGATTTTCCGTGTGCGGTAAATGCCGTAAAATGTTTTCTTCCGAAAACATTTTCGGGAAAAATGATTTCCCTTAAAATATTTTCCAATGGAAACCATTTTATGTCGAAGTAAACGGAGCCATAATTGGAAAAAGAAAACAAATCCTAATAGGAAAAGAAAAACCTAATCCTTATATATATATTGATGCACAGTTTCTGATTGGTGACGTGGCACGCTTATTGAATTCCTAGTTCAAGTGCTCCAAGTGTGAACTTGCCTACACAGTGAAAAAGACAATAAGATCGAAAAGACCGGGGATGAGCCGGCGGGGCCACTCCGATGCCTAAGTCAATGTGTTATCAAGGGATTTAAGTAGTTATTTGTCTCTTGATCTTAGGAGATCAAGATAGGATTTGGTTGTTATGGCGTTTGAATTCCGAATTCCAGCAAATAACGTATCTGATTCCGTGTTTCCAGGTACTTGACATTTGAATTGGATGGATAAGATCGCATCACATGTTATTCAAATGAATTCAAATTCCCAATCCCTAAATTCCAGGTCTCGGATACAAGGGCCTCAGATTTAGAGGTCTCGGACTTGGAGGTCTCAGAGGCCTTGGACACGTGGGTCTCGGAGGTCTCGAATCCGAGTCCTTGGTCTCGGATCCTTCCACCTCGGATCCGTGAACTAGTCTTGGATGCTCGAGGCCTGAGACGTTCTTGGGCTTTGACTTGGGCCAGTGAACTATTAGGCCTGTGTAAGGTTGATCCACGACCCAAATATATATATATATATATAATCCTAATGAAAAAGGGAAAACACAATCCTTATTCAAAAAGGAAAATTAAACAAATTGACGGCTATTCAATCTGCATCACTTGGCGGGCAGCAATTTACACAATGTGATAATGTTATATGATTGTATAGAGGTTGCAACCTTCATCTTTAAGGAGGTTGTGATTAAGACCAATGGGGATTTAAGTCCTCCACGGAGGGATGATATGACAAAACACACTTGCACATGAATCTCTGATGATTTTTTTTGTGTGTGCATATCAAAATTGTGTCTGCGGCTTTTTTATGTCAGATATATGCTGCTGGGGTTCCACGCCATTAATACTTTTATGGGCTATACAGAGCACTAGTGAGATGAATTAAGCTAAACTCTAAAGCCCGATTAAGGATCTTGAAGTTGCTTATCCATGCTTTCTTTGTCTTTATTCTTCACTATTATACTATTGTTGTGCATGACACTGCTTGTGCTCTAGTAGGTGATTGTTTTTGCGACAACCTTGATCAGTTGTAAAGTGATAATAGAATAACTTTGCAAGAAAAAAAAATAAATAAAGAAAGAAAAATGCTTCATTAGTCCATAAGGTAGACTTTTATCAAATCGCTCCCTTAGATTCAAAATTTTTCAATTTATGAGTTTATTCCCCAAGGTTAGAACCGTTATAGAATAGGTCTTTCTATTAAAAATTTTTAATGGTGCTGCCACATTATACCACACCCTCACCCCGCCCGCCTAATATTCAGCCACTCTACCCCATAAAACTGGTTTGATTTTCTTTTTTGTTCTTGTTTTTGTTTTTATTAAACAGGGCTTGTCATCTTTTAATTGGGTATGACGTGGAATCATTGTTAATCTATTTTTATAATGGTTCTAAGCTTAGGGGTTAAATTTATAACTTTTAAACTTTGGGAGCTATTTAATAAAAGTACATAGCTCATGGGCGCTAAATGTTTTCCTTGAAAAAAGAGGAGAAGAAAAAAAAATTTCTATAATAAAGTTGTAGGAAATTTTTTGCTCAAAAGCTTAATCATGGGAGATTGTTGTTAAAAGTTAACCTCAAGCAACTAATATTAGTTGCTTGAGGTTAACTTTTAAACCATGGCAATGGTTCAAGAAAGTGTTAATATTATTTATTTGCTCGAAGAATCTTATTTGTGGATTACGATCTTCTTTATTTAAAGTGAAATTGAAATGATTCATTTCATGGTATAGATTATATTTTACAAATCAAATTGTGTATATTTTGTCATACAGTGAATATATTTATGTCATTTAAATTACATATCACACCATGCACAATGTTTAATACAAAAATAAATAAAATTTTGACCATAAAATGAAGAGGATGCTATTCCCTTACTAATATGTTGGACTTGGTGCATTTAGACTTAACAATCAACTTATAGGCAAGTATATTCACGATCAAGGTGTTAATTAATTAGCTTTTGAATAAAGAAATATGATACGACCGATGTCCAAATAACTAGGGGGTGTAAGTACGGCAAATATTTACTCATATTTTGTATATGCGCATAATGTGCATCCGCATGTGTATATGCGGATAATAGAAAGCATTAGATGCAAGCGGCTAATATCTGACCATATTTACAAACTGAGTATGTGCTTGTTGCGGCTCACCGGTTCTAGTCATATAATTGATTAGAAATATGGCCCTAAATTTTAGAGTATTTCATTAATTTCTTGCTCTAGAACAAGGCAAAATCATTTTCACTTTGTAATTCATATATCGATGAAACTTTTTATTATATATGTTGCTTTTTAAAATTGAAAAAAAAAAAAAAAGAATAACAGCTTGAAAGATAATGTGAGTTAAGCTTGTGTCGAGTCACTCCAAACTTTTGTGAAAGAAAAAGGTCACTCCAACTCAGCCATGCATGGGTCCGATCTCTACACTCTTGAATTAGCGACGGCATAGTTTAAATCATCGGGCCAGCTTAAGCCAGTCAACTTGCACAAATTGCAATCTCCGAGTCAACTCACTACAAATAAAGCTCGGTTATCAGTTGTGACAAGTTGTTTTTTTTTAAAAAAAAAATTTTAATTTTAATTTTAATTTTATATATATATATATAACAAATGCGGATTCAAGGATTGATGACCACTATAATTTATTAACATTAATCAAATCAATTAGAGGTAAAATAAGATTATAGTTTATAGCATGACTCTTTTGTGAACCTAGTTTATTTATTATATGAATAATGTTAAAGTCATAACATAGACTCAATAAAGATCCAACTTCTCTTCTACTTGTCATTTAAAAAATAAATAAAATGGCTAATTACTTTTTGCCTCCATGAACTACAACGTCTTGTCACTTTTCTCCCATAAACTACCAACTATGATACTTAACCCCATCAAACTACAATCTTAAGACACTTTCCCCCTTCAGTCAGTCAGATGGATTAAAATTAACGGTCAGGGGTCATCTGACTTTCATGTGCCATTTTAAATTTTTTTCCTTCCACTGTTGTCATCACTTCTCATGTGTTGAATTAGAGTTTAGGAGAGTATAAGCATCATTTTACTGATCTAAAGTGAGGGCAAAAGTGGAAGGAAAAAATTTAAAATGACACATGTAAATCACATGATCGTTAATAGTTAATTTTAACTCCTTTAACTGACAGAAAGGGAAAGTGTCATAAGATAGTAATTTGATGGGGTCAAGTGTCATAATTGATAGTTCATGAGAGAAAAGTGTCAAGGCGTTGTAGTTAACTGTTATATCCGTTAACCGCTACCAGCTTAACCTTTAACCACCTTAACTGCTAATCGTTTAACTGTTATAATCGCCTAGCGGTTATTGGGTTTATTAATCGTAACCGCTAACCACCTTTTTATATAATATATTTTTATAATTATAATTATAATAATATTTATACATATAATATAATCAATTGATCTTTAAACCACAATTTTTTTTTAGATAATTAAAACATAATTTGTGTATTAAAATATTATCACTATAATGTATATGATTATATCACATGATCAATTGATCATTAAATCATTTGATTATATAATAACAAATTATACATATATAATATGACATAACTCATAAGTCATAAGTATGCAAGTTCATACTAATATAATAATTAAGTATTTAGAGATTTAGTTCCAATGTATGTTATAAATTTATAAGTTCATATATGTTATACATTTTACATATATGCAATTATGCATATTGAATAATATAAATGTATAAGATCAATACTTAATCATATGATTCAATGACAATTCAAATACTTATTAAAGTTAATCATGTTATTAATGTACAATGATAATGTAATTCATATAATATTAAATTAAGTAATTAACATTGGATTAAACAATGTGTTACTTATAACCACAATTGAAATATTAATATATTATTATTCTAATTTATATGATTATATAATAAAAAATTATACATATATAATAAGTATACATTATACATAAGTATCTACCAATTATACATAAGTATACCAATTCCGTACTAGTACAATAATTAAGTATTTAGAGACTTAGTTTCAATGAAAGAAGTCAACTCTTTCCATGAATTATGGGGACAAAAAGTAATTATCCCTAAATAAAAAAGAACAAAATTAGTGTTTTGAATTCAATTTTATTCTTTTTTTTTTAAATGATACGTATGAGAAAAGTTTGATCTTTATTAAATCTATATTGTGAGGTAAGGTATTAAATCTACATTACTGTATCACATTTCTTACTATATTTAGTTTATACTTGTTGAGGTAAGGTATTTTAAGTTATTTTTTATATTAATTATTTTTAATATATATATAAATATAAATTGGGATTTTGTGTTTTTAATCATCAAACGCCAAAGTGATGATCATCAAGTCATATTGTTTTTGTTTTCCCTGTTAAATCCAACAAATGTGGTCGAGCATTTCCATGTGGCCATGATAAATCCACTTGTAAAAGTGGAACCGCGTTTGCAACCCTACACGTGTGACATGAGATTGATCTTATCAATGGACAGATGCGTGGTGTCACCATCAACGATGCTCCCTTCCCCTGCCACTGGGCCCCACTCCCACAGATCCCTCCATTCTAAATTTTCTAATGCTTATCTGTATACTCTGAAAGCGAATAATTTTTTTTTTTAATTTTTTAAAAAAATATATTATTATTAATATTAGTATTTTGGTGGGGCCGTAGCTTATTTTGACCTGATCATCAACCAATGAGGTTTCAGATCTGGAGCCACGTTGCGGATGATGTCCACGTCGCGGGGCCCCGCACAAGTTTTTGATTCCAAGGGGTGGTTTGGTGGACGCTGTCTTTGATGGTGATGCTTTGTTTGACGAGCCTCATCGATCTCTCCGTACACGTGGTGCGCATCTGTCGAACCCACATCAACCCGGCGTCGTAATGGTCGGCAGGAAATCTGGAAAAGAGCCTCGTGCTTTGGGAAGGGAGGACACGTTACAGTTCTTGAGTGGTTGTAACTTGTAAAGCGATATGCCGCAAAGGAAGGGCTACAAAAAAGAAAAAGAAAAAGAAAAAAAAAAAAGGAGCTTTATATATATATATATAAATTTTTTTTAACATGTTCACACAAGAACAAGAAGAAAAAAATTTTGAACTAATGATTTCGCTTCACTTCATTCGGAACTTTATAACTTTTAATTGCATTTATCAAACAAATATGGAGTTGAGAAGAAAAAAGACACAAGGTATTTATGAATGTCAAGAAGTTCAGGACCTTAGGCAATGAACTCCATCATGATACAATGAATCTTCCAATATATCAAAATAAAAAATCAAATTCCGCTCTACTGTAATTCTTGTTTGTGTTCTCTCTAAATTTACTTTATGAGGTAAATTTTTTTTTTTTTTTTTTTTTTTTGGGTTTCAATTTTCTTTAATTGTTTTTAAGGTATGTTCACAAGAAATCTGAAGCATACCGATATTAGATTTTTGGTCTATCTTTTGTTTTTGTTTTGATTCCTTTATGGGAGCAAATCATTTAAAAGAACTGTTTCTAGTGGTAGAGGTAACAAGCGGATTGCGTTTGAGATTATGCTTGTAGCAAAAATGAAAAAGTAAAGAAATCTCTGTCTAATTGAGAAAATTCTAATGGACCGAGTAGCGGTTGGGGACGTGATTCGCCATGAGAGAGCTTCTACCATGCATGACAAATATGTTTGACAATCTCCACTGTTTAAATGCAAATTGCCCCATTTTGCCAAATTACCAACTTGACAAAATAATTTTGACTTATTATTTCCTCTTTAATTGCACCAATTCATACAACATTGACAAAATTGTAGTACCGTGACAATTCTAACTTGCTTACCAATTTAATATCAGCAATATTACCTATTTGCACACAAGCTAGGGTTCACATTTTATAAAAATGGAATATTAAATGGCATTTCACATTTCAATGGCCCATGGCCGATGTAATTGATGGTCTAATGTGTATTGTCATATGAGTTTATACTTTATAAAGAACCTATATTATAAATTATTGTTGTTAAAGTAATAATTAACTAAATTAAGTGATTAAATTTATATCTTCATATCGGCTTAAACTGTTGAGATAATTGGTAATTTAATATGTTATTATGGCCAAAGGTTGTAGGTTCAAACCTTGACTACTCACATGTGAGAGAAATTGTTAAATTAATAATTAACTAAATTAAGTGATTAAGTTTACCATCTACTTAATTAAGTGATAATTTAATATGTTGTCATGAAGATAAGCAAGAACATCACCATCCATCACCATGGATATGGATGGGTTTGCAATTGCATTACCATACTCAAAAGAAATGTTGATTGATGTGATGATGTATGCATGTTTCCCTACCAAGCTTTGGCGATCGACCACGGAACCGCCCGGCTACCTCCCTTCCTAAGCTTCCCCGCGTCTAATTTAAAAGCGCAAGAGACGCTGACATTTTTCTAAATTCGACAAAATAGGATGTCTTTTTCTATTATCGGATTTGGATTATTATAGCACTCTTCTTTTAAGCAAATTATTTTACAACAAAAACCCATCAAGGTTGACGAGATATCGTATCTTTTTTTTTACGTGTAGGGATGAATTTTCAAATAATACATAAAATATAAATATTCTTTAATTCACCGTACAAATATAAGTCGGGGTGCATATTATTTTACCTTATCAAATCAAGTGAAATTTGGAGTTTCACCAACCCTCGTGGTTTGCTATATTAAAGATAATAATGATTTGCCATCCACACAAGTCATTGTGGTTTCAAATCTTATCACTTTAATACTGTCAAGGAGGAAAAAAGAAAAAAAGAATCCTTCGGTGAGAGGAAGAATTTTGAACAACAAAATGTGATTGCCTAAGTGATCATGAAGTTGACACCCACAACACAAATTCATTCAATAAGCCTTCAAATTTATGATAAGATAATGTACGAAGTGGAAGAGCGGAAGCAAAGAAAGAAAAAAAGAAGAAGATTATTTTTTGTTTGGTTCGACTTTAGAGGCTTACGTCTATCATTAGGATACGTGGTGGAGTTAAGAAAGGATTACAGAAAAGCATCTACAATAAATACTAAACAAAGAAAATGACGTCAATGCTATGAAAAATACTATATATTCTAACATCATCCTCAAACTTAAAGTGAAAACTGAAGCTTATAAAGAAAAAGAATTGATAATTTTTTTTTAAAAAAAAATTATAAAGGCGGATATGGTGTGGCGGAGATACCAAATTGTACGCTTTAATTGTATAAATGAATGTTTACAATTCCGATAAGCTTTACGGTCAATTACATAACTAAACTTTAAGCTACATGCATGAAATTCGTCGGTCTTTGAAAAATTATAAACACTTTGATGTTTAAATTGGTGTAAATTCTCTAAAAAATTAAATAGAGAATGTAAGAGAGGACGAATGCTCGATGATTTACGCAATAATCTCCACAATAAATTATAATAGGCACATTAGACTCATAGCAAAAGTAAGGAAGTCAACAATCTCTACAAGATCATGTTTTTTTTTTTTTTTTTTTTACATGTCCACACAAGGGAAGGGGAGGGAGAATTCAAACTTGTGACCTCCGCTTCATAAGGCGTAGTTCACAGCTGATTGATCTAATCCTTGGGGACACAAGATCATGTTATATATAAATAAATAACAAATAAAAAATAAATATTGCAGGGTATCAAACTGGATCACGGTTGAGTCCATGTATAGATGCACCATGTATTTCAACCTTCAAATCTTATCATTTTGTCAACGAGGAACAGAAATAATAATAATAATAATAATTTTTTTTTTTAAAAAAAAAATCGAATTTCTATTTTGATAGAAAGCAACAACAACAAAAAGCCAATTTTGCTAAGAAATCATGAAGTTGACTCCCAGTACACGAAAGCAAGCAACAGTACAATTGATTCTTCAATAATTTCCACAAGAAATTAATATCTTGAGATTATACTCAACAAATATATATATATATATATATATATGGAAGAAGTCAACTCTTTTGCGCATACATTTTAGACCAGGTGCAGAGACTCACTATTTGAAAATCAATAAGGCTAGAAATAGTATTTTTATTTCACAAATATTTTATAATATTGATGCGGTAATTTTTAATTAATTTTTTATTTTTTAGTAAAGATTGATCCTAATATTAGTTAGAATTGTCACATCATTATTATGAAATATTTATATAATAAAATATGATTTTTTAGCATTAGTTTTTCAACATTTATCGACGGAGTATTCATCTAGTATATTTTTCATGTAAATATAGACAAAAAGACTTTATGAAAAAAGTAATTGGTATCCTAATAAATATGTAGACTTGAACTTTGTTTTGAAATGTTCTGATCAATTTTAGAAGGTACTCGCCTTCTATTTTTATTATTCAATGTTGTCAATAAAGTCATGAATGCAGAAAGATTATTTGTAAAATAACAATTTAAAATAAATAATATTATTGTTAGGGTTATTCCATATCGTTTGTGGAAGGGGCCTTTGATCAGTTTATAAGTGCCAAGAAAAACTTACCTCTTGAGTTAGCTTTTAAGGTTAAGAGGAATCCAAAACCACCCAATACTAATACCAAAACCCAAATTCAACCAACAAGTCTCGGCCCAACAATTCACAGGAGAAACAGGTCGGTTATGAAAAATGTGGGTGGTCGATTTATAAGTGTGTAAGGAAAAACCACAATTCTTGAGCTAGCTTTTGTGGTTATGAAATGGTCTGGCGGTCGAGCTATATTCAAAGTTCCGACTTAGTTTACTTTTAAAATTAACTTGAATTTGTTTACAAGTTTTGTTATTCATCATATAAAGTAATTATAATAACTTTTTTGTACTTTTTTTTCATAAGGGTAAATATATTTTAAATCCCTAAGTCAACGCATCAAAATTGAAAACTGAAAACTTTCGTCCCCAAAAGGTAGCTCAATCGGTTGGTACCACGCCTAATAAAGCAGAGATTACTAATTCGAATCCCCTCTCCCCCCTCTTGTACGGACATGTCAAAAAAAAAAAAAACTAAAAACTTCCTAAACTTTTTTTTTTTCTTTTTTTCTTTTTTTTTTTTAACTTTTTACTCTCTCGGTTAATCCAAAAGGCAAATTAACTCATACCGTTATAAAAAGTTCTAACATCTGTTAGTCCCAAAATAAAGGCACCGTTTTGCCACGTTAGTATATTAATTTAATTTAAAAATTAAATCTTAAAAAATAAAAATTAAGGGTTGGCCGGAAAGCCACCCCTTCATTTTTTTAAAATTTTAAATTAAATTAATAAGAATTTAATAAGCTGATGTGGCAAAACATTGTGTTTAATTTGGGACCAACGGGTGTTAAACCTTTGTAATAGTATGGGTTAATTTGTTATTTCAATTAACCAAGGGAATAAAAAGTTTTTTAAAAAAATTAAAAAAAAATAATAATGAGTTTTCATATTTAAAGCATTGACTCAAAGATTTATAATATATTTATCATTTGTTAGCTAATTAGGTGAACTAATTTTTCTAAAAGCTATAAAAACACATAAACTCCAATAATCTCATAGTGTGATAAATAATATATTTGATTTTTTTATTATGAAATGAACTAGTTACATTTTATTTTATAATTTAAGCTATACAATCTTGAGTTTTTGTAAGTACATTTTATAGTATATATATAACATTTGTCTCTCTCTCACACACACACACACCCATATACATCTATAGACAATACCACACCTATATATATAGATATATACTAGCAGCCATAAGAATTCAAGCTATCAGTTGAAGAAAATGATTTCCGTTCATCTTTTAAATACTTGAAATATTCCCATTAAAAAATTAAAAACAGTAGAAACAAAGTTATAAAAATTTACAAAAGCTTGTTTTGTTTAATTAAATTAAATCAATTTGTTTAATACACAAACCAATCTTGAATCAAATCTACATAATTCAAACTCAAATTGTCTATAAATAATTATATTCAATTTGCTTATAGCCCTCTGATTACCAACTGAAACCACCAACATTTTCAGCAAGAAAATTTAGGCCCCGTTTTACACTTCTATTTCCACCTAGAATTTCACAAAATCAATGTAATAAAAACGAAAAAAGATTTTATTTAATTACAATCCGAACCGAAAAGAAAAATAATTTCATTGAACACAAAGAACCCCGACACAAACAAAATCACAAAGGAGGCAAAACTAACCACCACCCCATGTTCGGATTTATTGCTTTTGCTTACATAGTTTACATCTATCTCCAGACCATGCCCTAACCCAAAAAACAGAGGAAACATATATAAATATATATATATATATATATATATACCACAGATAACTCAGTAAGACCAGGACCAAAACGCATGATCTTCAACAGGGAAACCAAAATTACATGAATTTTCAGGCGGGTCGGAGTAATCAATATCTTCCAGCTTTGGAAAGATGTATGGAGGCAACAGGCTCTTGCTCAAATTATCCTCCTCATCCTGAGATAGATCCGACTGCTCAGGCTCGAAAACATGGGAAGAATCGCCAGCGTCTAGCAGGGGAGAATGAACCCTACCATCAGTGTAATGCGGGCTGTCTGAATCAAATATATCGCTTTTCACTGAACTAATCTCTTCCTGCTTGCAACCTACAATTGACACTTTGGACACTTCACCCTCGGAAACCGATTCGGCAGCAGCCGGATTTTGCACAGGTTCCTGGGACTTCTTGTTGGTATCAGAAAGTTCAAGGCTTCCACTCTCTTTGTCTCTGAGGAGCACCTTGTCCGTGAGAAGAACAACCTGCGGAAAACTCAAAACACATTCATGTGTATCCAAATCCCAATATATATAATTTGAAAGAATTATAGGTAGAGAATCGCGGGGTACTATGTTTATATGGTTTACCTCTGCTTTTAGTTCATTTTTTTCCTTGAGGAGGTTGTCGTAGTCAGCCTTGAGGCTGTCATAGCTGGCTTGCAAAACCTCGTAATCCTTCTCAAGCTGTTTGGTCTTCCACCGAGCCCGGCGGTTCTGAAACCAAATGGCAACCTGACGAGGCTGCAAGCCAAGGTCCTTTGCGAGCTGGGATTTCCTTTCGGGTTCAAGCTTGTTATCTACCTCGAAACTTTTCTCGAGAAACTGGACTTGGTCGACGGTTAGCCGTCTCTTCTTCTCAGGTTGATGAAAATAGTCTTCCAGTTCATCGTCTCCATTGTCTTCGTGATCATACGAGCGGAAAAAAGGCCTGTTTGATCCGTTTCCTCCACGAACATCTTCAAAGCTCACCATAGATCTTGAACCTGAAACAGAATCACACCATCAGTTCAATCTAAAAAAAAAACACAAATGTAAACCAAGTCTTGAATGGCTAACATAGCATTTTGACATTCGAAGCCCAATTATTTGGAATTCTGCTGGGTTTGCTACCCAGATTAATTGGGTACTGGAGAATTTTGTCAAAATTCTCTTCTTTCTTGTTATTTTTTGTTAAAAATATAAACTTAGTTTGGTTGTTTGAATCCTGAAAGAAAAATTATACCATATCAACTGCTTAGCAATTAGATTACAAAGCCAAACTAATGCGGAGTAATCACCACCATCAAACATAATAGAAAAATAAAGTCATGAGTGCAATTCTGTGATATAATCGATCGATCATGTGGAAAGTGAAATCCTTTCATGAAGTCAAAGCAAAATTAGAGGCAAATATATCGAATTCAAGACTACAAAATACCCACAATACCATATTAGTAGTAGTTCATCTGAAAACAAGAATTAAATAAAACGAGAGAGACAAGAAAAGCAAGAAGTGAGAGTATACCAAGGAAAGAAGGGGAAGACCCAGAAAGGAAAAGAGAATCAAGAGGCTCAGAAGCGCAAGAAGCCTTTTGATTATGAAACAAAACACTCAAACTGGAACCACCACTACTAGCACTGTTAAAGACCCTGCCACCCGCCATAATATAATTTCTAAGACCCGATCAGTTTTTTCTCATCTGGGTTAGGCTAATCAAACGGCCCTGTTTTCGTGCAACGATCTAAGGCTTGTGGCGGAAGAAGCTGGTGATGATGATCTCAGTGATGTGGGAAGTATGGGAGCACCGGTTGCTCACAGCCATCACTCAGAACAAAAGGAAAAAAAAAAAAAAAAACCAAAAACTGAAGAAAGAGGATTTCAAATTTTCAACCACGGTTTGGGAAGAAAAGTGAAACAGAGTTGCAGAGGAAGAGGTATTCGGTTGCAGTCTGAGAGCAGAGCAAGAGAAAAGAGTTACTTTTCCTCTGAGAGGAGATCCTGATGGGGGTATAAGCAGAGGGTGGAAATAGTTAAAATTACTATAATGTCCCTCCTAGCTAGAGGGAGACTTGAGCTATTTATATATGTATATATTTTATTTTTTCTATCATGAAAGAGCATAGAATAATAGGATTTTTTTTTTTTTTGTAAGAATAATAGGAATTTTAAAACTACAAGTTTTCAACTAAGCTAAAACCATGGAAGTCTACATAGAAATTAGAATACTGTTGTTTCACCATTAAAGGGTTTGAATTAATAAACTTGCACATCATGTGACATGACCTTACTAGAAGAAAATGAAATATCATATTTAGATAACCAAGCTTTCATATCAAAATGGTTTTGATGTTGCCCAAATTTTATTTTGCTGCCTATATACAAATACATTAATGCATTTAATATTTTATTTATTTATTTTTATCAAGGATAATTGTGCATAAAATGGGACATTGCAACCACAAGTAGTTTGAGAAGATATTTATTGCACAAAAGTTGATAGGGCATTGTGAATTGATGAAAATGAAATAGAGATAATTCATTTAGTTATTTTAAGGGGCTTTTTTGTTAAAAAAAAAAGTAAAATGATATGAGATTTTACAAAAAAACCCCATATCATTTTTTTTTTTACACTCATATTTAAAAAAAAAAAAAAAAAAAAAAAAAAAAAACCTTACCACCCATTGAGGTGGTTGGCCAACCATAGAAGCGACAGGGGATGGCTAGCCACTGAAGCAAATATGGGGTTTGCCACCCCAAAATGTGACGGGAGTGGTGCGATTACCACTTTATTTTTCATATTTTGTTATTTTGTTTTAAGTTTTTTTTAAAAAAATTATAGGTATCTTTTTTAAAAAATGTATTTTATTTCTTAATGATTAGCTAAGTTACTCATATTTTAGTGACATAACTAATCATGTGTATGAAATTAGTAGTCCCATAGGAATAAATTATTCACGTGAATAATGTGTTATCAAATAAATAAATAGTTATATTTAGGATTAGTTAGTCCATTTCAATGGTCTATTCCACAAATCAAGTAGGGCCCTAATGTGTAACTCAATACTTATAAGTAAACTCACAATCATATCTTATTTACGAATGTGCCTACATTTTGTTTATGAGTATGTTAAAAAAAAAAAAGTAAAAAAATATATGTTTTCAATCAGTAAGGGGTGTAATTTTTGTGTTCTAATCAAATACGGGAAAATGTTGCAAGGAATGGTCATTCCCACTCTTGATCTAAATAGAAGAGAAAATAAGAGATTTTTAAAAATACTTCCAAATACAAAGTTAAAAACAGTCCACTTGACAAATAAATGTGTCCTAAATTTAACGTAACGAAAAACTTTCAAAATTTTCCAACATTAAAAAGAAGAAAAATATCATCCACGACACTAAAAAAGTTCTAACCTGGCTTTAAACACCAAGAGGTTATTAATGACGGTGATCATCATGAGAACATCCCCTTTAAGTAGCAGGTCTGAGCATCCATGAGTAACAGCATGCTCAATTTTAACAAATTTTTAATTGTGTTTTTTAAAATTATATTTTTATTATTATTATTTATTTCTTGGAGCATTAAAATTTGGCTATAAAACAAATATTAGAGAGAGAATGATACAAAGGAGGGCTAATTTTGATAAGTGAAGGGAAGGTATGGGCAGAGCTGTGCATGACAACGAGGCATAGAGAGAGAGGGGAAAAAGACAAAGGAATCCTGTCCAATCAGTCGCTATCAGTGGTGAGCGAGGAGTGTGACCAAGGCCAATCTCGAGAATTAAGAACTGACAGATGGCTCACCGCCTCTCTGACTGGGTCACCACCTTATGGGGCTCCGCCAGCCTCGGCTTCCAACACGTCGGGTCCCCATTGGCTCACACCCCATGTAACCATGGGCCCATCCCTGTCCTCCACAGCATTTTATAAAATCATAAAAATTTTGTTAAGGCCTCACCTGAGAGTTGCTTGGATACTTGGACTTATATCACATAAACTAATTTATATTATTTTTCTCAATTCTATCGGCCGACATAAGAATGAGTCAAATAGTATATGAAAATTAAACTATTTCAAAGGTTTTCTTTTTTAATCTAGAAAATATTTTAATGTGGCATAATGGTAAATATATATATGGATTAATATCAAGGGTGGATGTTTTACGAGAGACTATGATCAAGTGTAATTAATTGATCGTATTATCAGGTAAATATGTTTTGATAACTATTCAAACAGTCCGAACATTTGTTCGAGCAAGTGCGAGACCCACCTATCCTCTTACATTAACTATTCGTCGGTTTTTTCTTAGATTTTAGCATTAATAATAATCTACTACAAAAGTCAAAAGGAAAGAGTGTTGTGTGCATGTGTAATTGCCCCTCTCCTCTTATTTTCATAGCACTTTATTAGAGCATGAAAAACAATGGTCCAAAGCTACAAGGACAAAGGTCCCATCTCCTCCTCATTGGACCAATTCGAAGGAGGGGATATGTGTGTTATACCCATCACACATTGCGTAATTGTCATGCCACACTGGTTACTTGTCCGGCATACGAGCTTCCAATGCTTCTGGCCTTTTCACTTCAACCTTGATCTTGACGAATGAAATTGAACAAGAAAGTTAACCATCCTTTTCAAATTCAACTTTGAATTCGAGTTGATAAGGGTGGACAGATTAACCGTTTACCACTTATTGACTATCACTGACTGACAATCGACTTTCAACATTCGGTAAGTGAAATAAAAATATTATTTCGACATTGATTTCGTTCGGTAGAAATTGGTAGGAGAAAATGTCTATAATGACACCGACCAAACCGATAGCCACCCTTAGTTATTGGCATGTTCGCCAGGTGCTCGAGTGGGTCTCTAAAACCAATACTCTCCTCTCTAAGTCTTTGGAATTCGGACAGAAAATTTCAAAAAATCCCAATCGCTACCTCTAGCTTGTACCGATCAGGTCAAATCGGCGGCCATTTTTTATGCCAATGCCTCTTGCAATTTGGAAATCAAAGTCAAAACATGAACATTTCTTGGTAGTTTTCCCAATTGCACAATCTTGCATGTGTGTAATGGATGTTTGGGCCAACCAGCATCACATGCAGATAACTTGAATGAAACTCAATGGACCACAGTAGTTTTACAATGCACATCTTCTGACCTTATACAGTTAGGTAATTGGCATGCATGGATGGCTCCTCACAAAATATCAACCCGCCATCCAAAAATCTTTTGTCAACTTGAGACTTTGAAAGTGACCACACACAAGTTCAAGCTCAAGTGCGATTAAGGGTTCCTTTGGTTTATTTGTTCAGCCCTGAATTACCCTTTAAAACATATTTTTTATTCTTTATTCTTTAAATTTTTTATTTTATTTTTTAAAAAAAAACATTTCCGTACTCTAATGTCTACGGTCTGCAACAAATAGGGCTTATCGTGAGACAACATTTTGTTGGTTTCTCTTGATGGCCACGGCCCAAAGCTTAATGGTCCATGGCCTAAACATATTGGACTTCAATTATTCATCTTAAATGGATGCATCACAAGTTCCTAAAAATTTTATAATCGTCTTAATTATTGGTATATCAAAATTGATTAAGTAATGTTATTATGTTAATTGTTATATTGTTGACATGCAACTTGATAATATGACATATACTTTGAGAATCAAAAGCTAGTAAGGGAATATTTTTAAGTTGATGGGATTATTATAAGAGAAATGATTTATCATCTCGTCTGTTAGATTAAGTGGTAATTTTAAAAATTGGCAAGATGGAAAAAGTAAGAGGTGAGGATGATGTATATTACTAAAAACATGTCTATCCATCGGAAGATGCTGTCATCATTCACGCATGGAACCACGTACAACGTGACAATTGACAAAAGACAAGTAGTTCGTGAGAACATGTTTCTAGCACAAAGTCGAAGCAATTCAATACAAGTTGGGGCTCTACCAGACATGAGAAAAGACAAAAGTCACGTGAAATTTTGCAAGTCTTAAGAAAGGATATATTTATTGGTTTGTTCTACACTTCTGCATTCCTTTGGCCGCCTTAAGAGGCCGTAATCTCGCTGCTTCCTTGGTCTTGGGTTAAGGGTTACATCGGGTGCGCGTTTGAAAGGTCTAAAAGTGTGTTTAACATTAAAAGAGTTCATTTGAAAATAAAAGTACTTGTTTGATAAAAAAAATATATATATATTAAAAGCGCTTTTAAAAATGATAAAAATATACTTTTGGCAAAAACGTTTTTTTTTACTCAAAAACTTTATTTCTCACGTACAATCTCAATTCTCAAACATGCTCTAAGAAAACTTTAGATCAGCATAAGCATTAAGCACGTTTTCAAAATTCTTTTGAAATGCGCATTATAGTATTAAAAAAAAAAACAAAACAAGCAGGCTCCTCAGATAAGAGATTAAGGTTCAAGAATCTGTTTGGTAAGTGGTTTGTTGTTCCAATTTCTAGCTTGATTAAGCATTGGCTGTCTAATTAGAAACAAACGGGGATGTAGCTCAGATGGTAGAGCGCTCGCTTAGCATGCGAGAGGTACGGGGATCGATACCCCGCATCTCCATTTCTATAATAATTTTCTTTTGTAAGCAGAGGGCTCCATTAATAACCAAGAAAGAAAATAAAAAACCTACAATTAGTTTTCTTTTTCTCCCATTAGCACTAGGGGTGTCAAAAAAAACCGGGGAACCAGAACGGAAACCGGAAAATCGGGGTCCCGATTCCGGTTTGGAAAAATCAAAAACCGGGTACCCCGGTTCCGGTATCCGGTTTTTGGTACCCGGGTTACAGGGAACCGGGTTAAATATATATATTTTTTATTTTTTTTAGTTAGAGCTTTACATTTTAGTTTTTTTGTTTGTTTATATACTTGTTTTTACTTTTTATTGTTTTAAAATTTTCTTTATGCACCTAATTTAAAATGATTTTTAGGCTATTTTAAAAAATTGAATATTTATTTCTAAGACCCATATAGGCAAAAACATCGATTTTTTTAGGATTGTTGGGCTTTGTTAGGTTTATTTTTCAATTATTTGGAACAATTACAACAAAGCCCATTTAATTTGGACAAAAATACTAGATTTTTTTAAAAATAACCAACTTATGAAAAAAAAATAGGCTTATTTTAAGCCCAACACCTAAAATAAGCCCAAAAAGTAATTTTTTTAAAAAAACCGATTACCGGACCGGGTACAACCGGAACCGGCCTGGAACCGGAACCCCGGTTTTTACCGGGGTTCCGGTTCCGGTTCCGGTTTTCCAAAACAAGAAACCGGGGTACCCCGGTTCCGGTTCCCGGTTTTGGCCAAAAACCGAAAAACCGGACCGGATTGACACCCCTAATTAGCACAAAGTGAACCTTAAAACCTTTCTTGGTCATAACCACATATACGATACAAAGATAGACATTTATTTTAGTAAATGAGGAATAAATTAGTATTGGGTAATGCTATTCTTTTCACTCATTTTACATCGTTGAGATAATGTGTTCAAATTAAAAGAATAAGAATAGTTATTATAGTTCCAAATGAGTAGTTTAGTCGGTTGAAAATCACGCTTCATAAAGCGGATATCATCAATTTGAATTTGCATCTCCCATTTTTCTTCCTTGTATAGACGTGTCAAAAAAAAAGGGTCATTACATTATTCAAATTTCTTTGTATTTAGAAATACTGGCTTCTATTCTTAATTGTCATTATTCCGGTGTATCAAATCAAAACGAATACAAATTTTTTACAAAGTAGCTTCTAAGAGTGAGATGTGTGATTCTGGCATACTTACGTAATCCAATTTGTAGAAAATTAGAAAATCATCCCCTTCCCCACACCCATTAGAAAAGAGAAAACAAACGTCATTTGTATGCCCATTTTCACCCTTCACCAGAAATTTAATGTTCACCCTTAAGATTACCCACTTCAAAATACTTGATAGTAGATATATATGTTTCTTAATTGGACCAAAATGATAGTGCAACTATAAGAAACATGCCATAATCTATACATAGCAAAAATAGACAATATTTTTCGTCTCTATACATGCCATCCTATCTCAGATTCTCAGCACATATTGGCAACACTACAAAATCCAAAAGAACAGACAAGAAAATCAATCAGCTTCTTGTAAACCACCCAGCACAAGGGACGCAACCAGCAAGCTAGCACCGCCAACCGCGAGTGTCCCGCCCAGCAAGGCCTGCGCCGCCACCAGCCCCGGAGAATCGTCTGGAATCAGCACGACGACCACCAGCGCCGCCACTAGTACTGGCAGAGCGGCGGAGGCGAGAGCGGAGGGCGAGAAGCCGGCGGCCCTCTCAAGCAAGCTGAGCAGGCCGAGGTCCTCGGCCTTGGAGAACACCCCGAGCTTCTCGATGGAGGAGAGAGTGAAGCCCAGCTCCTCCGCCTTGGACAGAAGGCCGGCCTTCTCGACGTTGCTCAGAACCTTTCGCTTTTCCAGCTCCTTGAACACGTCCACCTCCACTTCCTCCGACCCTTCGTAGAATATGCCCGCCCCGAACCACTGCTTCTCCCAGCCGTTGTCCAACTTGTTCACCTGCGCTTTTCGTATTGGGTTAGGCCTTGAAATCGACTTTTGGTTCTTAATTGGGACTGCGTTAAATTTTTCTAGCTAGGAAAAATTGTAAAACCTAATAATACAATGGATGCGATTACTTCCTGTTTGGACGCCAAGAAAATAAAACGAACCCAACTAAGCTGTTCTCTTAGCAACAAGCAGAGGGTATTTCATATGCAGTTGGCTCAATTGTGTAATGCTCTGCCTAAATTAATCAAGCACTCCTAAGCCTTTTTCCAATTCATATTCTAATCTAAGACGTTATTTTCCATCTCTTTCCCAGAATTTTCTCGACAGCCAAACATGAATTTGTGGAAATGACAAAAAGAAACGGCAGTACCTTCTTTTTGGGTGCCATGCCGACGACAGTGAGCGATTTTCTGGCGGGAAAAACTCCGGCAAAGCGAGGTTCGGAGGATAGGAAGTGGTTGGATTCGATCCCGCGAACACAAACCGCAGCTAAAAAGGATGCACTGACCGCCATTAATGGATGATCAGAGAGAGAGAGAGAGAGACAGGCACAGATCGAGCTTCAACTTCCCAGAGCTGTCTCTCCGTGAGAGATTTCTCTTGGTGAAGGGAGCTGCCACGTGGGATGGTGAACGTTAGAAGATGAAAGGTTCCTGTGTGTGTAATCTATATTCTATAGTTGTATCATATCCACCAATCAAAATAGTGATGGCTTTATCCCAGAGAAGTGATAAATTATCTTGAAATTGTATTTAACTTTCTATTGTGATTACTTCGCATTTCAATTTAAATGATCTTAATAAAAAGCAAAGATATATATATAATGCAATGCTTTTAAGCTTTCATTAAAAAATAATTGATGAAAGAAATTGCTCAAAAAAAATACAATATTTTCAATAAATACGGGATAATTTTTTATTCAAATTTGTTCCAAAGATCGATGAATAGCCGTTTTTGTTAAATAGCAGGCCATTTCGCTTGTTGCTCTATTAATGTACCCCACATACCATGATTGAAAACTATTCAGCATAGTTTTTTAATCATCGATCAATTGTTCATATTGACTCCAACAATGTTCCCTCATTCCACAAAATATATATTATTTTCACTTCAATTCCTTCAATAACTATGAAATGTTGAAGCCCTGAGTCTCTACTAAATTCTATTGCCGTATTGCCAAAGCTTTAACTACTATTGAGTCGGATATATACGGCATTGTGAAACACATTGATGCCAACACATTACCCTCGCAATTGCACCCACACACATCTTTTTTTATTTTGTCTACCGCTACATCTCAATTTATCTTTATCACCCCAATAAGTGGCTCTTTCCATCTCGGTTTCATAGTTGCATGATTTTGTTACTGTATTTCTATGAAGCCAAATTCTTCTTGCTTTTGTAGTCACACCAGCTTCAAATCTTTCTCATCTATTCTCATCTTTCTATTACATTCAACCCAGACATCTCCACATCATAGGACAAAGTGAATCTCGTGCTATCCATCTTTTATAGAGGTTTTCTTTGGTTGGTAAGAGATCGTTACACACCCTCCGTAGAACATCTAACCATCCATCCCTAATATTCTAGATGAAGTGCCACAAATTACTATAAATTGGAGTTTTAAAACTTCCTCTTTTACACTGTAGATTTCTTTAATTTTCAAGATGGTAAGCACCTTTAAAATTCCCCATTCCAAAAAATATATTTGATCAAAGAAACTCTCCACCAATTATATCTTCATCAATTTAACTCCTTATAACTCTTACTTCTATGCCAAGAATCTTTTCTGGTGATCGGACGGCGTAGAACATGGGAGTAGTCCATAATTCCAATGTTTTGATAGAAGTCATGTCCCCCCACTCCCTATACTAATCCTGCTTTCAGAAGGTTATCAGCATTTCATATGGTTCCGTTTGGTATTGGACAGTTACTAGTTACTGTTTAGTGAAAATAAATTGTAGCAAAAATTAATTGATGTAAGAAAAAAAAGTAAGAGTATTTAGCATGAAAAAGTTTTTTTTTTTTTATTTGTTTTGTAGTGATTTTTTTATTTAAATAATAGTTAAAAATAATATATGTGAAGTAAAAAGTAAAAATGTTGAGAGTTGAAATTTTTAGATATATGAATATTTTTGACGTCATGGAGGTGCCTTGTGGATAATAATTCTAATTAAGAATTCTTGAGCCTTTGTGTAAGGATTATGTGGCAATCTTTACCCTTGTTTTGCCAACAAAGTCTTATTATTATTTTTTTTTCACAAATAACTTAAAAATATAAAATACTTTTATCATTATATCATATTGTTCAAATTCTCTTTTAATAAGTGAAACTCAACACTTGAAATATTGTCTAATATTATATTAAATTTAAGATGATAAGAAGAAATAAATTTAAGAGGGATGATAAAGATCCAACTTTTTTACCCAATTTTTACCTTTTTTTTTTAAAAAAACAAAAACCAAAGTAAAAAAATGAAAAAAGTGTCTGAAGCGATAATATATATTTTTTGTCCTTCTTTTTATTGGTATTTTTTAAAAAATGAAAATTCCATTTTTCATAAAAAAAAATGACCATTTTTATGAAGAAAAATGTAA